>JAJLRB010001134.1:0-38835 GCA_020976825.1 Odocoileus hemionus | reverse complement strand
AGCTTCCTCATCCATTCGTCTGCTGATGGGCATCTGGGTTGCTTCCATGTCCTGGCTATTATAAACAGTGCTGCGATGAACATTGGGGTGCACGTGTCTCTTTCAGATCTGGTTTCCTTGGTGTGTATGCCCAGAAGTGGGATTGCTGGGTCACATGGCAGTTCTTTTTCCAGCTTTTTAAAAAATCTCCACACTGTTTTCCATAGTGGCTGTACTAATTTGCATTCCCACCAACAGTGTAAGAGGGTTCCCTTTTCTCCACACCCTCTCCAGCATTTATTGCTTGTAGATTTTTGGATAGCAGCCATCCTGACTGGCATATAAATTTTGGTCATTTAAGAATCCAAAACTCAGTTCCCATTTCTATTCAGGAGTGTGGTGATACTCTCCCACTTTTGACTCTCTGTTTTCTACCTCAGAACACCCCTATTTCCTCCATTCCCCTTCTCTTCCCAATCCAACTCTGTGAATCTTTGTGGGTGTCTGGGCTATGGAGAACACTTTGGGAACAGATAACTGCGTAGATCTGTCTCTCTCCCCTTGAGTCCCCTTTGTCTCCTCCTGCTCACCTCTATCTCCTTCCTCCCTTTCCTATTCTTCATGTAACTCTGTGAACCTCTCTGGTTGTCTCTCACGGTGGAGAATCTTTTCACCATTAACCCAGAAGTTTTATTATCAGTGCTGTATAGTTGGAGAAGCCTTGAGACTATTGGAAGAATAAAACTGAAATCCAGAGGCAGGAGACTTAAGCCCAAATCCTGAGAAAACCAGAAAACTCCTGACTACACGGAACATTAAGGAATAAGAGACCATCCAAAAGCTTCCATACCAACACCAAAACCAACCATCACCCAAGAGCCAATAAGCTCCAGTACAAGACATACCATGCAAATTCTTTAGCAACGCAGGCACATAGACCTGAGTGTCAACATACAGGCTCTCCAAAGTCACACCTAACACAGAGACCCATCGCAAAACTCATTACTGGACACTCCATTGCACTCCAGAGAGAAGAAATCCAATTCCACGCACCAGAACGCTGACACAAGCTTCCCTAACCAGGAAACCTTGACAAACCAATCGTCCAACCCCACCCACTGGGTGAAACCTCCACAATAAAAAGGAACCTCAGACCACAAGAATACAGAAAGCCCACTCCAGACACAGCAATCTAAACAAGATGAAAAGGCAGAGAAATACCCAACAGCTAAAGGAACATGAAAAAAGCCCACCAAGTCAAACAAAAGAGGAGGAAATAGGGAATTTACCTGAAAAAGAATTCAGAATAATGATAATAAAAATGAT
The DNA here is from genome assembly GCA_020976825.1 of Odocoileus hemionus. Classification (NCBI taxonomy): domain Eukaryota; kingdom Metazoa; phylum Chordata; class Mammalia; order Artiodactyla; family Cervidae; genus Odocoileus; species Odocoileus hemionus. Next base: position 37,530 of record JAJLRB010001134.1, on the reverse strand, counting down.
CCAAAATCTTGAAAACGAAATGTTTCCATTTTAATTGTGTGTTCATAAGTTCTTTAGTAGCTTGTAATTTTTCTTTCATAAGGGGCCATTGCTTTGTCTAAATAGGCTCATAAATTTTCACCGTTATTTTAATAACAGTTTTGATTGTAAAATGAGCAGTGGCCCCTAGGAAAAATGTGGAATGTATATGTGAGTTTGCCATTGCATAAGTAAGTTCCTTCCTATTAGATTAAGGGGTGCATCTATCACACAAGGTCTTAATGTTGTAGGTTGGCATTTTGTTCTAACATATGTGTAGATTTGAATATTTTGATAAATTTCTTGTACTTTGGCTTGAGAAATTCCTGCAATTTGGCAAGAGACCTTTTGTATAGGTCAGGATTTGGCCATAATACTTTGGAAATAATAATATTAGACCCATGGCTGAGGGGTCCAGAAAATATTTTACCATTAATTTTGATATTTATATTTGGTCGGACATATTTAAATAACAATGATATCCATAAGGATTGTTTTTGATCTGTATTTCCAAATTGCCTCTCCGTACATTACTAGAGGAGTTAATAGAAGTGAAAGGCAAAAGAAGTAATTGTGAAATTTTGTCCCCCCTTTTGAATTGCCATAGAATCTGAGCTGACATCATAATTTGAATTTCTCCTTTATAATTTGAAGCAATTATTCCACACTGAACACAGTAATTCCTTTAGAAGCAAAATTGGATCAGCCCTATAAAAGCCTGAAGGTCTGTGGGGGCAGGGGCCCAAAAGCTCCAGTAGGTATTCTATAAGGGACTGCTTATGGGTAAAAAAAAAAAATCATTTAGGGCTGGTATATTAATGGCAGCACTGCTGGACGTTGAGGGTTTGAGGGAAAAGATAGAATTTGCCCCTCTTTTTTGTTGTAGGGGACCTGGGAGTTCTCCTCTTTGGAGTTTCTTGGAATAGGTTTTCCTTCAATATCAAATTTAAATTTACTGTCTTTGGCCCAGTGCTTTCCTCTGTGGCAGCAAGGGCAATTTTTTGGAAGCTTTTTGTTAGCCTTCTTAGGGCAGTCCCAATTTAAACGATATTTATCTCCACATGTAAAGCATCCTTCACTTCTCTTTTAAGAAGTTTGTAGCATTGTTTCAGATAGTATTTGCATCTTTTAAATTTTTGATCCTAGATTGTGACAAGCCTTTATATAATCAATAATAATCCTAGTCTGACAAATTGCAGCTATAGCTCTTTGACATTTCTGATATGCATTCTCATAACCAAGTAATTTCTCTAGCTGTTTTTTTGGGTTCTTCTCCGATTACAGTATGGGAAATAGCAGCTTCTAGTCTAGCTTAAAAATTAAGGTAACTTTTCATTAGGTTCTAACAAAGAGACATTTGGAGTTGCGACTGGTGGCAGAGGAGAAGCATTTGGAGCAGCCAGGGCAGGGCTAGCAAGAAAATTTTGAGATATTTTTTATTGTTTTAATTGAGCCTTTTGTAAAGTTTAATCATTTAATTTATATGTATATAATATGTGTTTTGTCTGTTGCTGAATATTGGAAGGGCTAGAATATACTTTGAAATGGCAGAATGACAGCTTTAATAAGAGCGCACATAGCCTAGAGATCAACTGGAATAATTTTTCCTTCTTTGGGTGCTCATTTAACATTTTCTTTGACCGGAGACTAATTTATAAGTCAAACCTGCATTTATCAGGAAACTAAGGACTATGTTCTACTACTGTTTGAAGGCAAGCCTCTATTCACTGGAGTGAAACCAGAAGTCCCTGAAATGTAACAAAGTGGTGAGCAAAGCAGAAAAATAATGGGGCTGGCCAGCCTTTTAACCCATCCCTTCGTACTTACAGACCTCAATAGGTCCATGAGTCACTCCACCCGATATACCACATATACCAGTGTCCCTGTTCTTTGGCCACATGCTGGGGTTCATTAATGAACCGGAACCTAGTGGTCCGGAGTTGGTGATCAGAAAGGAAAAGAGAGAAGGAGGCTGATATCCCTTGGTTTACACAGAGGACCAATATTGTCCTTGACACAGGGCTTGTATCACTCACCAAGGTACCAGGCGCCCTCTCGAGGGTGTCGTAGAAGCCTGAGCAGAAAAGTGAGCATGACGGGTCTCCACGCTCCAGAGAGTCAGCCAGAAAAAAAGAGAGAGAGAGACAAAAAAAGACTCGGGGACCTAAGCTCTAATGGAGCAAAGGTGCTTTAATTTTTTTCTATGAGTATATACAGGCTGCAGTACAAGAAACTTCTTTCTGGAGTGATAGAGTTAAGCAAACCAAACAAACTGCAACCGTTACCAAGGAAACAAGGAGTAATGCTAGTCACAAGATCAGTAGACAATGCATATCTCAAGAAAGTGGAAGGGGACTAAGCAGTTTTGTCTTAAAGAGTTCCTCTGCTGAACTTGGAGTTCCTCTGGACTTTGGAGGGTGTTCTCAGGGATACTCTGTTGTTGTTTAAAGGAAGTCAAGCCACTTCTCGTGTTTGATGGGGAATTCATGATGGCTCTGGAGCACATGCAGGGGAATCTGGACTCATCTCGAGTCGATTTGCGGAACACAGAGCCCTTTCTTGTTGCTGCGGTGACATCAGGATCCCTCTAGATTTGTGACAGTGTTCTTGGGGACTCTCTGAAGTTCCATCCTGGAAGTCCAGACTCCTTCATGTTTGATGGGGAACACGGAATTGCTCTGCATGCAATGCAGGCGAATCGGGCCTCATCTGGCAGCGAGGGGGAAGTCTCGTGTTCTTTTGTCGAGTTGTGGTGGGAACCTGGGGGATATTCTCGAGTTAGGACTTGGATGGCCCTTCAAAACTCGAGTTTGTTCAGCAAAGTCAGGACTCATGTCTAGTTGCGAGGGACACCTCGAGATTCTCATCGAGGCTTGGCAGGGCAATAGGGATGCCTCTTTAGGTGAGACTTGAGACCCAGTGTCCCTTTCAGTTCCCACAGTGATTGTCGGATTCCTATCAATTTTTAAGAGGAGTCAGGCTTGTTGTCCTTTTGACGCATTGAACTCCAAGTTCCTCTCGAATTTTCAAGGGCATGTGAGGCCTCCTGTCGAGATGAGGCGGGGAACTAGGGCTTTCTCTAAAGACTCCACAGGGGATTCACACATCCCTTCATTTGGGAGATGGAAGACTAGCCTGCATTCAAGTCACTGGAGGGAAATCCAGCCATATTTCGAGTCACGGCATCTCGGTGTTCATTACACTGGAGGCAGCAAACTCAGGGTTCCTCTCACATACCTATAGCTAAGAGAGGACTCCTGTTGAGGTGCTTGTGGAAAGTTGCTTTCCTCTTGAGCCAAAAATAGGGAATCAGCTCTCATCTCGAGATGATTTGGGGTACCCGAAGCTTTCCTTGAGTGGGTGTGCTGAAGTTGGTGTTCCTCTCGACTATATTTTACTTTTCTATAGCAATCATGAAATATCTTGTATGTTAGCATTTTATAGATCATTGAACATATTTATCAAATCATATTATATTGTATATACATCCATTCCAGTACAAATATATATTTATATTCATTAACAGCTCAAAATCACTTCAGCTCTTCTGCAAGAAAATCCCCTTGTAAGAGTAAGCCAATGTTCAGCAATTAACGCTTTAAAATCCTAATTCATTTCCAAATTACCCAGCCATTCAACAAACATCTACTACTTAGTTCAGCACAACTCCAGCAACCTAAGTCACTCTAAACCCAGGAGACAACTCCAGATTATAGAGAATAGATCATTTTATCAAAAATACAATTTTTAATAGATCTTATCTAAAAGTATTCATCTCATCTATATATATATATATATATATATATATATATATATATATATATATATATATATATAGATAAAGGGTTACCTTTTTTTTTGACAATCGTATCTTACCCCAAACCAAGGCATAACAGAAATATTATATAATGTTGATGACTCAAGACCTGTCCCTACTAGATTAACAAATAAGTATATTGAAATCACATTCACATTTAAATAAACATACCCAACATTTAACACCCTTCAGTTCATGTAAAGCTGAATCCAAATAGAGCACATTAACTCCACTCTATCTAAAAACAGAACCATACATTGAGACATAGATAATTTTAGATACATAGACATAGTTCCCCTTATGAAATTTAAAATATCTTTTTGTTTATTTATTTATTTTGGGCTCCACCAATTTGCTCATTGCTGGAGTCTTGGATAGAGTGGGCTGCGTATGTCAAGGACAGGATAAGAGTTAATTTAAGGATTTTTTTTAGGCCTATTTTTGTTTCCCAGGCAGAACTGGAGTTCTAAATAATATATATATATATATATATATATATATATATTTTAACAAGTTAACTTTTCCTTTACTACACATGCATCAAGTACCGGTTTTGCATTTTCAATAAAGATTTTATTTTCATTAGTTTTCACTGGAGACTAAAGTATATCATAGACATTCAGTGTCAAAAATATCCTTTCTCTTTTTGTAGCTATTATATATTGTTAATGATACATGCCTGAAGGAATTTTTGTCACATAAGAAGTAAAGCCTTGGCTGCAAAATTTTGACAAATGCTAGGACTGTTATGGAGACGACAATGGAACCCTATTTCAGTACTCTTGTCTGGAGAATCTCAGGGATAGGGGAGCCTGGTGGGCTGACATCAATGGGGTCGCAAAGAGTAGGACATGACTTAAGTGACTTAGCAGCCGCAGTAGCAGGACATTTAAGCATACCATGAGGTAACATAGTCTACTGAAATCTTTTATGAGGCCCGATATGATTAGGAAAAGGGAGAGAGAAAGTTAGTCTCTCCTGGTGTAAAGGGTTTAAAGCCGTATTAAAAAATCAATCTTGTGAATCAGTAATAATAATATGCCAATTTTGAGGAATAGTAATGGGATCTCTGGTTACAATGCAGCCATAGATTTCAAAAAATTATTAACTTTTTTAAACTCTGTTTGGAGGCACCATGTGTAATATTTCCTTTGTATAACAAAAATAGGAAGTTCCAAAAAGACCAAGATTCTTCAATATGTTTCCATTTTAATTGTGTGTTCATAAGTTCTTTAGTACCTTGTAATTTTTTTTTTCATAAGGGGCCATTGCCTTGTCTAAATAGGCTCATAAATTTTTCCCATTATTTTAGTAACTTTTTGGTTTGTAAAATGAGCACTGGCCTCTAGGCCTCTAGGATATAATATGGAATGTATATCTGAGTTTGCCATTGCATAAGTAAATCCCTTCCTATGAGATTAAGGTGTGCATCTATCACATAAGGTCTTAATATTGTAGGTTGGCCTTTTTGTCTATCATATGTGTAGATTTGAATACCTTGATAAATTTATTGTACTTTGGCTTGAGAAATTCCTGCAATTTGGCAAGAGTCCTTTTGTATAGGTCAGGATTTGAGCCAAAATACTTTCAAATTGATAATTTTAGACCCATTGCTGAGGGGTCCAGTAAATATTTTACCATTAATTTTGATATTTATATTTGGTCGAATATATTTAAATAACAATGATGTCCATAAGGATTGTTTTTGATCTGTATTACCAAATCTGCCTCTCCGTACATGAGTAGAGATATTAATAGAAGTGTAAGGCAAAAGAAGTAATTGAGCAATTTTGTCCCTCCTTTTGAATTGTCATAGAATCTGTGTTGACATCATAATTTGAATTTCTCCTTTATAATTTGAATCAATTATTCCACGCTAAACCCTAGTTCCTTTAGAAGCCAAATGAGATCAGCCCTCTAAAAGCCTGAAGTTTTGTGGGGGCAGGGGTCCAAAATCTCCAGTAAGTACTCTAGAAGGGACTGATGATTGGTAAATGAAAAAATCATTTAGGGCTGGTATATTAATGGCAGCACTGCTGGACTTTGAGGGTTTGAGGGTAAAGATAAAATTTGCCCCTCTTTTTTGTTGTAGGGGACCTGGGAGGCCCCTGTTTGGAGTTTCTTGGAATAGGTTTTCCGTCAATATCAAATTTAAATTTACTGTCTTTGGCCCAGTGCATTCCTCTGTTGCAGCAAGGGCAAATTTTTGCAGGCTCTCAATTAGCCTTCTTAGGACAGTCCCTTTTTAAATGGTTTTTATCCCCACATGTAAATCACCCTTCATTTCTCTTTTTAAAAGGCAGTAGCATTGTTTCATCTAGTATTTGCATCTTTTAACTTTTTGATCCCAGATTGTGAAAAGCCTTTAAATAATCAATAATAATCCTAGTCAGACAAATTGCAACTATAGCTTTTTGACATTTCTAATTTGCATTCTCATAAGCAAGTAATTTCTCTAGCTTTTTTTTTTTTTTGTTTGTTTGTTTGTTTCTTCTCTGATTTCAGTATGGGAAATAGCAACCTGTAGTCTAGCTTAAAAATTGGTGTAAGTTTTCATTAGGTTCCAACAAAGAGACTTTTGGAATTGCGACTTTTGGCAGAAGAGAAACATTTGGAGAAGCCAGGGCAGGGCTAGCAAGACAATGTTGAGATATTTTGTATTGTTTTAACTGAGAGTTTTGTAAAGTTTAATCATTTAATTTATATTTATATAATAAGTGTTTTGTCTGTTGCTGAATATTAGAAAGGCAAGAATGTACCTTGAAATGGCAGAATTACAGCTTTAATAAGAGCCCATAGGGGCTAGAGATCAATTGTAATATTTTTTCCTTCTGTGCCTGATCATTTAACATTTTCTTTGACCCGCAGACAAATTTATAAGTCAAAACTGCCTTTATCAGGAAATAAACGATTATATCAGCTACTGTTTGAAGGCAAGCCTCTATTCATTGGCGTGAAACCAGAAGTCCCTGAAATGTAAATAAATGGTGAAGTAAAGTAGGAAAATATTGGGGCTGGCCAGCCTTTTATCCCAGGCCTTAGTACTTACCAACCTCAATAGGTCCATGAGTCACTCCACCCTATATGCCACGTATACCAGTGTCCCTGTTTCTTGGTGACATTTGCTGGGGTCCTTTAATGGACTGGAACCTTGTGGTACGGAGTTCGCGATCAGAAAGTAAAAGAGAGAAGGATGCTGATATCCCTTGGTTTATGCAGAGGACCAATATATTCCTTGACACAGGGCTTGCTTCATTCACCAAGGTACCAGGGGCCCTCTCGAGGGGGTCTTAGAAGCTCGGACAGAAAAGTGAGCATGACATGTCTCCACGCTCCAGAGAGTCAGCCAGAGAAAGATAGAGAGAGAGAGAAAATGAGACAGAGAGACAAAAAAAGACCTGGGGACCTAAGCTCTGATGGAGCAAAGGTGCTTTAATGATTTTTCTACGAGTATATACAGGCTGCAGTTCAAGAAACTTCTTTCGGGAATGATAGAGTTCAGCAAACCAAACAAACTACAGCGTTTACCAAGGGAACAAGGGGTAATGTTAGTCACAAGGACAGGAGACAATCCATATCTCAAGAAAGGGGAAGGGGCTAAGCAGTTTTGTCTTAAAGAGTTGATCTGCTGAACTTGGTGTTCCTCTGGACTTTGGACGGTGTTCTTGGGGATTGTCTGGTGTTGTTTAAAGGAAGACAAGCCACTTCTCGTGTTTGTTGGGGAATTCGGGATGGCTCTGGAGCACAATCCGGGGAATCCGGCCTTATTTCTAGTTGATTTGGGGTTCTTGGTGGTCTTTAGTGTTACTGCGGTAACATCAGGGTCCCTCTAGACTTGTGACAGTGTTCTTGGGGACTCTCTCGAGTTCCATCAAGGAAGTCAAGGCTCGTTTCGCATTTGATGGGGAACATGGAATTGCTCTGCACGCAATGCAGGGGATTGGGCCTCATCTTGCAGTGAGGGGAATGTCTCATATCTTTTCTGTTGTTGCGGTGGGAACCTGGTGTATATTCAAGAGTCATGACGGGGATGGCCCTTCAAAACTCGTGTTTGTTCAATTACTTCAGAACTCCTCTCTAGTTGTGAGGGGCAACTCGGGATACTCCTCGATGCTTGGCACGGCAATAAGGATGCCTATCGAGGTGAGGCGGGAAACCCAGGTTCTGTTTCCAGTTGCCACAGTGCTATTGGGATTCCTATCAATTTTCAAGAGGAATCAGGCATCGTCTCCTTTGGAAGCATTGAATTCCACCATTCTCGAGTTGTCAAAGAGATGTGAGGCCTCCTGTCGAGGTGAGTCGGGGAACTAGGGCTTTTCTAGTGTCTCCACAGGGGATTCAGACATCCCTTCATCTTGTGGGATGAAAGACGAGCCTGCATTCAAGTCACTGCAGGGAAATCCGACCTTATTTCGAGTCAGGGCATCTCGGTGTCCATTCTTCTTGAGGCAGCAAACTCAGGATGTCTGTTACATTCTTAAAGCTGAGAAACTCCTCGTCTTGAGGTGCTGTAGAAAGTTGGCATTCAAGTGAGTCAAACCCATGGAATCATGTCTAGTCTAGAGATGATTTGTGGTACACAGAGCTTTCCTCGAGTTGCTGTGCTGAACTTGGTGTTAATCTAGAGTTGGGACGGTGTTCCCGGGTTATCTCTGGAGTTGACTGAGGATATACAAGCCACTTGTCGTTTTTGATGTTGATGGCGGAATGGCTCTGGATCTAATGCAGGGGATTCAGGCCTCATCTCGAGATGATTTGAGGGTATATGGATTGCTTACATGTTGCTGTTGTGACTTCTGGGTCCCTCTATACGTGTGTCAGTGTTCTTGGGGACTCTCTGGAGTTCCATCAGGAAGTCAAGGCTCTTTTCTTTTTGACGAGAAACATGAAATTACTGTGCAATCGATGAATGAGAATCGAGCCTCTTCTTGCAGCACGGGGAAGTTTCATGGTTTTTCTCGAGTTGCAGCAGGAACCTTGGGAATATTCTCGAGTTAAGATGGGGATGGCCCTTCAAAACTCGGGTTTGTTCAGTGACGTCTGGACTCCTGTCTAGTTGCGAGGGACACCTTGGTATTCTCCTCGATGCTTGGCAGGGCATTAGGGATGCCTTTCGAGGTGAGGCGTGAGACCGAGGTTCCCTTTCCAGTTGCCACAGGGATATTGGAATTCCTGTCAATTTTCAAGCGGACTCAGGCATCATCTCCTTTTGAAACATTGAACTCATTGAACTCGAGGTTACTTTCACGTTGTCAAAGGGATGTGATGCATCCTGTCGAGATGAGGCAGCAAACTAGGGCTTTCTCTAGGGTCTACACAGGGAGTCAGACATCCCTTCATCTTGTGAGGTGAGACGAGCCTGCTTTCAAGTCACTGCATGGGCATCCGGCCATATTTCGAGTCAGGGAATCTTGGTGTCCATTCCAATTGGGGCAGCAACCTCAGGGTCCCTCTCTCATAGCTGAGAGAAGCTTCATCTTGAGGTGCCTGTGGAAAGTTAGCATTTCTCTTGTGTCAAAGACAGGGAATCAGCTCTCATCTCGAGATGATTTGTGGTATACCGAGCTTTCTTAGAGTTGCTGTGGTGAACTTGGTGTTCCTCTGGACTTGCAACGGTGTTCTCGGGGAATCTCTTGTGTTGCCTAAAGAAGTCAAGCCACATATCATGTTTGGTGGGGAACACGGAATTGCTCTGGAGACAATGATTGGAATCTGGCCTCACCTTGAGTTGATTTGGGGTACACGGAGCTCTTTCGTGTTGCTGCATTGACCTCAGGGTCCTGCGAAACATGTGACAGTGTTCTTCCGGACTCTCTGGAGTTCCATCAAGGATGTCAAGGCTCCTTTTGTGCTCTCTATGGGGAACGCATAATTGCTCTGCATGCAATGTAGGGGAATTGGGCCTCATCTCGCATCAAGGGGAAGTTTCATGGTTTTTCTCGAGTTGCGGCGGGAACTTGGGATATATTCTCGAGTTACGATGGGGATGGCCCTTCAAAACTCGATTTTGTTCAGCGACGTCAGGACTCCTGTCTGGTTGTGAGGGACAACTCGGGATACTCCTTCAGGCTTGGCAGGGCCATAGGGACTTCTCTCGAGGTCAGGCAGGAGAACTAGTGTCTCTTTCCAGTTGCCACAGGTACACTGGGATTCCTGTCAATTTTCAAAAGGAGTCAGGCATCATCTCCTTTTGAAGCATAGAAATCACTGAACTCTGCCATCCTCTCGAGTTGTCAAAGGGATGTGAGGCCTCCTTTTGAAATGAGGTGGGGAATTAGGCCTTTCTCTAGGGTCTCCACAGGGGATTCAGACATCCCTTTATCTTGTGAGATGAAAGACGAACCTGCCTTCAAGTCACTGCAGGGAAACCTGGCCTTATTTTGATTCAGAGCATCTCGGTGTCCATTCCAGTTGAGGCAGAAATCTCAGGGTATCTCTAACATACCTAGAGGTGAGAGAAGCCTTTTTGAGGTGTTTGTGAAAATTTGCATTCCTCTTGAGTCGAAGCCAGGGAATCAGCTCTCATTTCGAGATGATTTGGGGTACACGGAGCATTTCTCATTTTGCTGTGCTGATGTTGGTGTTCCTCTAGGCTATGGACCGTGTTTTCGGGAATCTCTGAAGTTGCCTAAAAGAAGTCGAGTCACTTGTTGTGTTTGATGTGGAATGTGGGATGGCTCTGGAGCCAATGCTGGGGAATAGGGCCTCATCTGGCGTTGATTTGGGGTACACAGAACTCTTTCATGTTGCTGCATTGACCTCAGGGTCCCGCGAGACATGTGACTGTGTTCTTCCGGACTCTCTGGAGTTCCATTAAGGAAGTCAAGGCTCCTTTCGTGCTCGATGGGACGCATAATTGCTCTGCATGCAATGCAGGGGAATTGGGCCTCATCTCGGGGCAAGGGGGAGTTTCATGGTTTTTCTCGTGTTGCGGCGGGAATTTGGGGTATATTCTCGAGTTACGATGGGGATGGCCCTTCAAAACTCGATTTTATTCAGCGACATCAGGACTCCTGTCTAGTTGCGAGGGACACCGCGGGATTCTCCTCGTGGCTTGGTTGGGCAATAGGGATGCCTCTCGAGGTGAGGCGGGAGAAGCAGAGTCCTATTTCAGGTGACACAGCGATACTGGGATACCTGTCATTTTTCAAGAGGAGTCAGGCATCCTCTCCTTTTGAAGCATTGAACTCCACGTTCCTTTCACATTGTCAAAGGAATGTGAGGCATCCTGTCGAGATGAGGCGGGGAATTAGGGCTTTCTTTAGGGTCTACACAGGGGATTCAGACACCCCTCCATCTTGTGAGATGAATGACGAGCCTGCATTCAAATCACTGCAGCAAAATCCGGCCTTTTTTTGAGTCAGGGCATCTCAGTGTCCATTCCACTTGGGGCAGCAATCTCAGGATCCCTCTCACATTCCTATAGCTGAGAGAAGCCTCCTCTTGAGGTGCTTGTGGAAAGTTAGCATCCCTCTTGATTCGAAGTCAGGGAATCAGCTCTGATCTCGAGATGATTTGTGGTACATGGCGCTTTCCTCGTGTTGCTGTGCTGAACTTGGTGTTCCTCTAGACTTGGGACGTTGTTCTTGGGGAATCTCTGGAGTCGCCTAAAGGAAGTCAAGCCACTTGTCGTATTTGATGGGGAACACGGGATGACTCTGGATCCAAGGCAGGGAATCGGGCCTCATCTTGAGTTGATTTGGGGTACACGCTTCTATTTCGCATTGCTGTGGTGACTTCAGCGTCCCTTTAGACATGTGACACAATTCTTGGGGAATTGCTGGAGTTCCATCAAGCAGGTCAAGTCTCCTCACGTGTTTGTTGGGGAACACGGAATTGCTTTGCACGCAATGCAGGGGAACCAGGCTTCATCTCGTGGCGAGAAGGAAGACTCATGGTTTTTCTCGAGTTGCAGCGGAAACCTGGGGTACAATCTCGAGTTACGGTGGGGATGGCCATTAAAAACTCGTGTTTGTTCAGCGACTATGTCATATCCACACTGCGTGGATGACAACACAGCTCTCTATATAACTTGAAACCCATTCTCTCTGCCATCACATACACTGTATAAGTCATCATACCCACTCTGTCGAAGACATCACACCAACTATGTGAGACATAACAGGTGGCATATGTATGCCATCCTGTGCACTATACATGACATCATATTCACACTTTCTGACAACAATCCTTAGTATTTATGACATCACATGCACTCTACTCATGATATCACACGCACTACATATGACATGTCATCTACTGTGTGATATCACATTCACTATATGTGTGACTTCTCACAATGACTGTTTCGATGACATCACACACACTACGTTTATGACATATCTACTTATATGGCATCAAACACACAGTGTTATGACAATACAGCCATTGCATGCTTCACAGCCACTGTCTGATATCACACCCACTGTATCTGTGTCATCACACTGAATGTATCAATTTCATCAAACCCAGTGTGTGTGTGACATCATCTCCACTAAATATATTAAATCATATGTGATACATATGACATCACATCCACTCTTTATGACATCACACCACTTTATGATATCACGTTCACTCTATATGACATCACTCCACTATAGCTGACCTCACGTCCACTGTATCTGTGTCATCATCACACCCACCCAATCGATGGTATCTCGGCCAATATATGTATGATATCACATCCAGTATACGTGTGACCACCTATCCACTATATTTGTGACATGATACTCACTATGTATGACATCACAAACCTCGGTGTTGATAACACCACACTCGGCATATGTATGACATCATTTGCACTATAGATGACATCACATCCGCTCTATCACAGCAAACCACATATTTTATGATGTCACATCCACTTCAGGCATGACATCATACTCACTCAATCAGACATCGCACCAAGTTTATCTTTGTCATCACAAACTCTCCACTGATATCACATTCACTTTTGTATGACATCACACTCACTACATGTGTGACATCGTATGCACTGTAATAACATCACATCCACTGCTTTTGTCATCACACTACTGTACTTATGACAGCACAACCTCTCTTTATGAAACCACATCCAGTATGCAGGGCAACATATACACTATACATGTGACATCACAGTCAGTAATCTGAGTCATCACACCCACTGTATTGACAATGTCACCCCCACTCTTTGTATGTCTTCACACTTGGCATATGTATAGCATCTATTGCACTATAGAAGAAAAAAACCCATCCTCACATTATGACATCAAACCACAATTTTTAAGACATCACACACAGTATATTTGACATCGTATCAACGGTATCTGTGTCATCACATCCACTGTAATGATGATGATAATACCATCTGTATTTATGAGATCTCATCGACTATGTATGACGACATCATATCCATTGTATAAAACATCATATTCACTCTATTTGTAGCATCGCAGAAACTGTATCTGTGTCTCACACAAACACTTTCCATCATATCGCAACCTTGGTATGTATGACATCACATCAACTATATGTTTAACATCATATACACTATATAATTCATCACATCCATTTTTTTTGTGAGATCACACCACATTATTTTTGACAGCAAATGCACTGTACTCATGATATCACTCCCACTATCTGACATTGCATCCACTGTATCTGTGTCATCACAACCATTCTATTGATGATCTCTGGACAACTGTATATATGACATCACACCCAGTTTTATGTATGACAACTTATGCACTATACATAACGTCACATCCACTCTTTATGATTTCACACCATTGTAGTCATCACATTACATCCACTGAATTCATGATATCACCCACACTATATATGACATCACACACAAGACAACACGATGTTATATCTGCCAATTCACCCACTATATCTGACACTGCTTCCATTGTATCTGAGTCATCAAACCCAGTGTATCAATTACACCACATCCACTCTATGGATCACATCACACACACTATATGTATGACATCATATTCAGTATGCATGACATGGCATGAACTCTATGACATCAGACCCCTATATGTATGACATCACATCCAGTATATTTATGACATCATATCCAATATATATGATATCACACACACTGCTTTCATGAAAACACAACGGCTATTCCTGACATCACACCCACTATATTTGACATCACACCCAGTGTATCAGTGTCGTCACACCCGCTGTATCGATGACATCACAACAAGTATGGAAATCATCACAATTGGCATACGTATGACACCATACACATTCCACAAGAAATCACATTCACTATTTATAACATCAAAGCTCAGTATTGATGACAACACCACCACTGCTTTCATGACATCAGATCTCCTATATATGACATTACATCCACCGTGAATGGCATCTCATCCCCTACACCTATGATATCACACCCACTCTATGTGTGTCATCACACCCAATGTATCTACTTTATCAAAACCAGTGTACGTATGACATCACAGCCACTATATGTGTGACATCATATGCACTGCATAGGACATCACACCCACTCTTTATGACGTCACACCACTTTATTTATGACCTCACGTCCACTGTATATGTGTCATCACACTCACCCTATCGATGGTATCACGGCCAATATATGTATGATATCACATCCAGTATACGTGTGACATCATATCCACTATATTTATTCCATGATACACACTATGTATGACTTCACAACACTCTGTGATGATGACACCACACTAGGCAAATTGTGACATCATTTGCACTACAGAAGACGTCACATATACTCTATTACAGCAAACCACAGTATTTTTGACATCACATCCACTTCAGGCATGACATCACACCCACTGTATCTTTGTCATGACAATTTCTTCACTGATATCACACCCACATTTGTATGCCATCAAACCAACAATATGCGTGACATCCTATGCACTATTTATAACATCACATCCACACCTTGAGTCTTCAGACTACTGTACTTATGACATCACAACCTCTATATATGAAACTACATCCAGTATAGATGGAAACATATACACTACACATGTGACATCACAACCACTAATCTGTGTCATCACAACGACTGTATTGACAACATCACACCCACTCGTTGTATTACATCACAGTCGCCATATATATGGCGACTTGGCACTATACACAACATCACATCCTCACTTTATGACATTAAAACCACCGGTTTATGGCATCACGTGACGGTTTTCATGACATCACATCCACTCTATTCATGAAATCACTCGCACTGTATATGACATCACATACACTATACTTGTGACATCACAGCCACTGTATCTATAACAACACACCTACTATGTTTATGACATCATACTCAGTGTATATGACATTTCACATGGTGTGTATGAATGACAACACAACCACTGTATCGACATCACAGCTACTGTATCTGTGTAATCACCCCAACTTGATTGACGGTATGAAACATGATGTATGTATGAAATCACACCACAGCATGTAGGACACTATAGGCACTGTATATGACATTACATGCACTCTTGATGACATCATATCGGTGTTTGTAAGCCATGGCAAGCACTATGTTTATGACATCATATCCACTATATATGATCTCACCCACACTGTGTAGATGACAACACATGTTCTGTATCTGACTTGAAACCCATTCTCTCTCCCACCACACCCACTCTGTATGTCATCACACCCACTCTGTCGAAGACATCACACCAACTATGTAAGACATCACAGGTGGCATATGTATGCCATCCTGTGCACTATACATGACATCATATCCACACTTTATGACAACAATCCTTAGTATTTATGACATCACATGCACTCTCCTCATGACATCACACGCACTACATATGACATGTGGTCTACTGTGTGTGACAGCACATTCACTATATGTGTGACTTCTCACAATGACTGTTTCGATGACATCACACACACTACGTTTATGACATATCTACTTTATATGGCATCAAAAACACAGTGTTATGACAATACAGCCATTGCGTGCTTCACAGCCACTATGTCTGATATCATCACACCCACTGTATCTGTGCCATCACACTGAATGTATCAATTTCATCAAACCCAGTGTGTGTATGACATCATCTCCACTATATATATGAAATCATATGTGATACATATGTCATCACATCCACTCTTTATGACATCACACCACTTTTTAACATCACGTCCACTCTATATGACATCACTCCACTATATCTGACCTCACGTCCACTCTATCTGTGTCATCACACCCACCCAATCGATGGTATCTCAGCCAATATTTGTATGATATCACATCCAGTATACGTGTGACCTCCTATCCACTCTATTTTTGACATGATACCCACTATGTATGACATCACAAACCTCGGTGTTGATGACACCACACTCGGATATGTATGACATCATTTGCACTATAGATGACATCACATCCGCTCTATCACAGCAAACCACATATTTTATGATGTCACATCCACGTCAGGCATGACATCATACTCACTCTATCAGACATTGCACCAAGTGTATCTTTGTCATCACAAACTCTCCGCTGATATCACATCCACTTTTGTATGACATCACACCCACTACATGTGTGACATCATATGCACTGTAATAACATCACATCCACTGCTTTTGTCATCACACTACTGTACTTATGACAGCACAACCTCTATTTATGAAACCACATCCAGTATGCAGGGCAACATATACACTATACATGTGACATCACAGCCAGTAATCTGAGTCATCACACCCACTGTATTGACAATGTCACCCCCACTCTTTGTATGACTTCACACTTGGCATATGTATAGCATCTATTGCACTATAGAAGAAAACCCATCCTCACATTATGATGACATCAAACCACCATTTTTAAGACATCACACACACAGTATATTTGACATCGTATCCACGGTATCTGTGTCATCACATCCACTGTATTGATGATATCATACCATCTGTATTTATGAGATCTCATCGACTATGTATGACGACATCATATCCATTGTATAAAACATCATATTCACTCTATTTTTAGCATCGCAGAAACTGTATCTGTGTCTCACACACATTCTTCCATCATATCACAACCTTGGTATGTATGACATCACACCAACTATATGTTTAACATCATATACACTATATAAGGCATCACATCCACATTTTATGAGATCACACCACATTACTTTTGACAGCAAATGCACTGTACTCATGATATCACTCCCACTATCTGACATTGCATCCACTGTATCTGTGTCATCACAACCATTCTATTGATGATCTCTGGACAACTGTATATATGACATCACACCCAGTTTATGTATGACATCTTATGCACTATACATAACGTCACATCCACTCTTTATGATTTCACACCATTGTAGTCATCACATTACATCCACTGAATTCATGATATCACCCACACTATATATGACATCACACAAAAAACAACACGATGTTATATCTGCCAATTCACCCACTATATCTGACACTGCATCCATTGTATCTGGGTCATCAAACCCAGTGTATCAATTACACCACATCCACTCTCTGGATCACATCACACACACTATATGTATGACATCATATTCAGTATGCATGACATGGCATGAACTCTATGACATCAGACCCCTATATGTATGACATCACATCCAGTATATTTATGACATCATATCCAATATATATGATATCACACACACTGCTTTCATGACAACACAACGGCTATTCCTGACATCACACCCACTATATTTGACATCACACCCAGTGTATCAGTGTCGTCACACCCGCTGTATCGATGACATCACAAGTATGGAAGTCATCACACTTGGCATACGTATGACACCATACACATTCTACAAGAAATCACATTCACAAATTATGACATCAATGCTCAGTATTGATGACATCACCACCACTGCATTCATGACATCAGATCTCCTATATATGACATTACATCCACGGTGAATGACATCTCATCCCCTACACCTATGATATCACACCCACTCTATGTGTGTCATCACACCCAATGTATCTACTTTATCAAAACCAGTGTACGTATGACATCACAGCCACTATATGTGTGACATCATATGCACTGCATAGGACATCACATCCCCTCTTTATGACGTCACACCACTTTATTTATGACCTCACGTCCACTGTATACGTGTCATCACACTCACCCTATCGATGGTATCACGGCCAATATATGTATGATATCACATCCAGTATACGTGTGACATCATATCCACTATATTTATGCCATGATACACACTATGTATGACATCACAACACTCTGTGTTGATGACACCACACTAGGCATATTGTAATATCATTTGCACTACAGAAGACGTCATATATACTCTATTACAGCAAACCACAGTATTTTTGACATCACATCCACTTCAGGCATGACATCACACCCACTGTATCTTTGTCATGACAATTTCTTCACTGATATCACACCCACATTTGTATGCCATCAAACCAACAATATGCGTGACATCCTATGCACTATTTATAACATCACATCCACACCTTGAGTCTTCAGACTACTGTACTTATGACATCACAACCTCTATATATGAAACTATATCCAGTATAGATGGCAACATATACACTACACATGTGACATCACAACCACTAATCTGTGTCATCACAACGACTGTATTGACAACATCACACCCACTCGTTGTATTACATCACAGTCGCCATATATATGGCGACTTGGCACTATACACAACATCACATCCTCACTTTATGACATTAAAACCACCGGTTTATGGCATCACCTGACGGTATTCATGACATCACATCCACTCAATTCATGAAATCACATGCACTGTATATGACATCACATACACTATACTTGTGACATCACAGCCACAATATCTATAACAACACACCTACTATGTTTATGACATCATACTCAGTGTATATGACATTTCACATGGTGTATGAATGACAACACAACCACTGTATCCGACATCACAGCTACTGTATCTGTGTAATCACCCCAACTTGATTGACGGTATGAAACACTATGTATGTATGAAATCACACCCACAGCATGTAGGACACAATAGGCACTGTATATGACATTACATGCACTCTTGATGACATCATATCGGTGTTTGTAAGCCATGGCAAGCACTATGTTTATGACATCATATCCACTATATATGATCTCACCCACACTGTGTAGATGACAAAACAAATTCTGTATCTGACTTGAACCCATTCTCTCTCACCACCACACCCACTCTATATGTCATCACACCCACTCTGTCGAAAACATCACACCAACTATGTAAGACATCACAGGTGGCATATGTATGCCATCCTGTGCACTATACATGACATCATATCCACACTTTATGGACAACAATCCTTAGTATTTATGACATCACATGCTCTCTCTCATGACATCACACGCACTACATATGACATGTGGTCTACTGTGTGTGACAGCACATTCACTATATGTGTGACTTCTCACAATGACTGTTTCGATGACATCACACACACTACGTTTATGACATATCTACTTTATATGGCATCAAACACAGTGTTATGACAATACAGCCATTGCGTGCTTCACAGCCACTATGTCTGATATCACACCCACTGTATCTGTGCCATCACACTGAATGTATCAATTTCATCAAACCCAGTTTGTGTATGACATCATCTCCACTATATATATGAAATCATATGTGATACATATGTCATCACATCCACTCTTTATGACATCACACCACTTTTTAACATCACGTCCACTCTATATGACATCACTCCACTATATCTGACCTCACGTCCACTGTATCTGTGTCATCACACCCACCCATCGATGTATCTCAGCCAATATATGTATGATATCACATCCAGTATACGTGTGACCTCCTATCCACTGTATTTTTGACATGATACCCACTATGTATGACATCACAAACCTCGGTGTTGATGACACCACACTCGGATATGTATGACATCATTTGCACTATAGATGACATCACATCCGCTCTATCACAGCAAACCACATATTTTATGATGTCACATCCACTTCAGGCATGACATCATACTCACTCTATCAGACATTGCACCAAGTGTATCTTTGTCATCACAAACTCTCCGCTGATATCACATCCACTTTTGTATGACATCACACCCACTACATGTGTGACATCATATGCACTGTAATAACATCACAACCACTGCTTTTGTCATCACACTACTGTACTTATGACAGCACAACCTCTATTATGAAACCACATCCAGTATGCAGGGCAACATATACACTATACATGTGACATCACAGCCAGTAATCTGAGTCATCACACCCACTGTATTGAATGTCACCCCCACTCTTTGTATGACTTCACACTTGGCATATGTATAGCATCTATTGCACTATAGAAGAAAACCCATCCTCACATTATGACATCAAACCACCATTTTTAAGACATCACACACAGTATATTTGACATTGTATCCACGGTATCTGTGTCATCACATCCACTGTATTGATGATATCATACCATCTGTATTTATGAGATCTCATCGACTATGTATGACGACATCATATCCATTGTATAAAACATCATATTCACTCTATTTGTAGCATCGCAGAAACTGTATCTGTGTCTCACACACACTCTTTCCATCATATCACAACCTTGGTATGTATGACATCACACCAACTATATGTTTAACATCATATACACTATATAAGGCATCACATCCACATTTTATGAGATCACACCACATTACTTTTGACAGCAAATGCACTGTACTCATGATATCACTCCCACTATCTGACATTGCATCCACTGTATCTGTGTCATCACAACCATTCTATTGATGATTCTATTGATGATCTCTGGACAACTGTATATATGACATCACACCCAGTTTATGTATGACAACTTATGCACTATACATAACGTCACATCCACTCTTTATGATTTCACACCATTGTAGTCATCACATTACATCCACTGAATTCATGATATCACCCACACTATATATGACATCACACACAAGACAACACGATGTTATATCTGCCAATTCACCCACTATATCTGACACTGAATCCATTGTATCTGGGTCATCAAACCCAGTGTATCAATTACACCACATCCACTCTCTGGATCACATCACACACACACTATATGTATGACATCATATTCAGTATGCATGACATGGCATGAACTCTATGACATCAGACCCCTATATGTATGACATCACATCCAGTATATTTATGACATCATATCCAATATATATGATATCACACACACTGCTTTCATGACAACACAACGGCTATTTCCTGACATCACACCCACTATATTTGACATCACACCCACTGTATCAGTGTCACACCCGCTGTATCGATGACATCACAACAAGTATGGAAGTCATCACACTTGGCATACGTATGACACCATACACATTCTACAAGAAATCACATTCACAATTATGACATCAATGCTCAGTATTGATGACATCACCACCACTGCATTCATGACATCAGATCTCCTATATATGACATTACATCCACGGTGAATGACATCTCATCCCCTACACCTATGATATCACACCCACTCTATGTGTGTCATCACACCCAATGTATCTACTTTATCAAAACCAGTGTACGTATGACATCACAGCCACTATATGTGTGACATCATATGCACTGCATAGGACATCACATCCACTCTTTATGACGTCACACCACTTTATTTATGACCTCACGTCCACTGTATACGTGTCATCACACTCACCCTATCGATGGTATCACGGCCAATATATGTATGATATCACATCCAGTATACGTGTGACATCATATCCACTATATTTATGCCATGATACACACTATGTATGACATCACAACACTGTGTTGATGACACCACACTAGGCATATTGTGACATCATTTGCACTACAGAAGACGTCACATATACTCTATTACAGCAAACCACAGTATTTTTGACATCACATCCACTTCAGGCATGACATCACACCCACTGTATCTTTGTCATGACAATTTCTTCACTGATATCACACCCACATTTGTATGCCATCAAACCAACAATATGCGTGACATCCTATGCACTATTTATAACATCACATCCACACCTTGAGTCTTCAGACTACTGTACTTATGACATCACAACCTCTATATATGAAACTACATCCAGTATAGATGGCAACATATACACTACACATGTGACATCACAACCACTAATCTGTGTCATCACAACGACTGTATTGACAACATCACACCCACTCGTTGTATTACATCACAGTCGCCATATATATGGCGACTTGGCACTATACACAACATCACATCCTCACTTTATGACATTTAAAACCACCGGTTTATGGCATCACCTGACGGTATTCATGACATCACATCCACTCTATTCATGAAATCACATGCACTGTATATGACATCACATACACTATACTTGTGACATCACAGCCAATATCTATAACAACACACCTACTATGTTTATGACATCATACTCAGTGTATATGACATTTCACATGGTGTATGAATGACAACACAACCACTGTATCCGACATCACAGCTACTGTATCTGTGTAATCACCCCAACTTGATTGACGGTATGAAACACTATGTATGTATGAAATCACACCCACAGCATGTAGGACACAATAGGCACTCTATATGACATTATATGCACTCTTGATGACATCATATCGGTGTTTGTAAGCCATGGCAAGCACTATGTTTATGACATCATATCCACTATATATGATCTCACCCACACTGTGTAGATGACAAAACAAATTCTGTATCTGACTTGAACCCATTCTCTCTACCACCACACCCACTCTATATGTCATCACACCCACTCTGTCGAAAACATCACACCAACAATGTAAGACATCACAGGTGGCATATGTATGCCATCCTGTGCACTATACATGACATCATATCACACTTTATGACAACAATCCTTAGTATTTATGACATCACATGCACTCTCCTCATGACATCACACGCACTACATATGACATGTGGTCTACTGTGTGTGACAGCACATTCACTATATGTGTGACTTCTCACAATGACTGTTTCGATGACATCACACACACTACGTTTATGACATATCTACTTTATATGGCATCAAACACAGTGTTATGACAATACAGCCATTGCGTGCTTCACAGCCACTATGTCTGATATCACACCCACTGTATCTGTGCCATCACACTGAATGTATCAATTTCATCAAACCCAGTGTGTGTATGACATCATCTCCACTATATATATGAAATCATATGTGATACATATGTCATCACATCCACTCTTTATGACATCACACCACACTTAATAACATCACGACCACTATATATGACACATCACTCCACTATATCTGACCTCACGTCCACTGTATCTGTGTCATCACACCCACCCAATCGATGGTATCTCAGCCAATATTTGTATGATATCACATCCAGTATACGTGTGACCTCCTATCCACTGTATTTTTGACATGATACCCACTATGTATGACATCACAAACCTCGGTGTTGATGACACCACACTCGGATATGTATGACATCATTTGCACTATAGATGACATCACATCCGCTCTATCACAGCAAACCACATATTTTATGATGTCACATCCACTTCAGGCATGACATCATACTCACTCTATCAGACATTGCACCAAGTGTATCTTTGTCATCACAAACTCTCCGCTGATATCACATCCACTTTTGTATGACATCACACCCACTACATGTGTGACATCATATGCACTGTAATAACATCACATCCACTGCTTTTGTCATCACACTACTGTACTTATGACAGCACAACCTCTATTTTATGAAACCACATCCAGTATGCAGGGCAACATATACACTATACATGTGACATCACAGCCAGTAATCTGAGTCATCACACCCACTGTATTGACAATGTCACCCCCACTCTTTGTATGACTTCACACTTGGCATATGTATAGCATCTATTGCACTATAGAAGAAAACCCATCCTCACATTATGACATCAAACCACCATTTTTAAGACATCACACACAGTATATTTGACATCGTATCCACGGTATCTGTGTCATCACATCCACTGTATTGATGATATCATACCATCTGTATTTATGAGATCTCATCGACTATGTATGACGACATCATATCCATTGTATAAAACATCATATTCACTCTATTTGTAGCATCGCAGAAACTGTATCTGTGTCTCACACACACTCTTTCCATCATATCACAACCTTGGTATGTATGACATCACACCAACTATATGTTTAACATCATCATATACACTATATAAGGCATCACATCCACATTTTATGAGATCACACCACATTACTTTTGACAGCAAATGCACTGTACTCATGATATCACTCCCACTATCTGACATTGCATCCACTGTATCTGTGTCATCACAACCATTCTATTGATGATCTCTGGACAACTGTATATATGACATCACACCCAGTTTATGTATGACAACTTATGCACTATACATAACGTCACATCCACTCTTTATGATTTCACACCATTGTAGTCATCACATTACATCCACTGAATTCATGATATCACCCACACTATATATGACATCACACACAAGACAACACGATGTTATATCTGCCAATTCACCCACTATATCTGACACTGCATCCATTGTATCTGGGTCATCAAACCCAGTGTATCAATTACACCACATCCACTCTCTGGATCACATCACACACACACTATATGTATGACATCATATTCAGTATGCATGACATGGCATGAACTCTATGACATCAGACCCCTATATGTATGACATCACATCCAGTATATTTATGACATCATATCCAATATATATGATATCACACACACTGCTTTCATGACAACACAACGGCTATTCCTGACATCACACCCACTATATTTGACATCACACCCACTGTATCAGTGTCGTCACACCCGCTGTATCGATGACATCACAACAAGTATGGAAGTCATCACACTTGGCATACGTATGACACCATACACATTTTACAAGAAATCACATTCAAAAATTATGACATCAATGCTCAGTATTGATGACATCACCACCACTGCATTCATGACATCAGATCTCCTATATATGACATAACGTCCACGGTGAATGACATCTCATCCCCTACACCTATGATATCACACCCACTCTATGTGTGTCATCACACCCAATGTATCTACTTTATCAAAACCAGTGTACGTATGACATCACAGCCACTATATGTGTGACATCATATGCACTGCATAGGACATCACATCCACTCTTTATGACGTCACACCACTTTATTGATGACCTCACGTCCACTGTATAGTGTGTCATCACACTCACCCTATCGATGGTATCACGGCCAATATATGTATGATATCACATCCAGTATACGTGTGACATCATATCCACTATATTTATGCCATGATACACACTATGTATGACATCACAACACTCTGTGTTGATGACACCACACTAGGCATATTGTGACATCATTTGCACTACAGAAGACGTCACATATACTCTATTACAGCAAACCACAGTATTTTTGACATCACATCCACTTCAGGCATGACATCACACCCACTGTATCTTTGTCATGACAATTTCTTCACTGATATCACACCCACATTTGTATGCCATCAAACCAACAATATGCGTGACATCCTATGCACTATTTATAACATCACATCCACACCTTGAGTCTTCAGACTACTGTACTTATGACATCACAACCTCTATATATGAAAACTACATCCAGTATAGATGGCAACATATACACTACACATGTGACATCACAACCACTAATCTGTGTCATCACAACGACTGTATTGACAACATCACACCCACTCGTTGTATTACATCACACTCGCCATATATATGGCGACTTGGCACTATACACAACATCACATCCTCACTTTATGACATTAAAACCACCGGTTTATGGCATCACTGACGGTATTCATGACATCACATCCACTCTATTCATGAAATCACATGCACTGTATATGACATCACATACACTATACTTGTGACATCACAGCCACTGTATCTATAACAACACACCTACTATGTTTATGACATCATACTCAGTGTATATGACATTTCACATGGTGTATGAATGACAACACAACCACTGTATCCGACATCACAGCTACTGTATCTGTGTAATCACCCCAACTTGATTGACGGTATGAAACACTATGTATGTATGAAATCACACCCACAGCATGTAGGACACAATAGGCACTGTATATGACATTACATGCACTCTTGATGACATCATATCGGTGTTTGTAAGCCATGGCAAGCACTATGTTTATGACATCATATCCACTATATATGATCTCACCCACACTGTGTAGATGACAAAACAAATTCTGTATCTGACTTGAAACCATTTCTCTCTACCACCACACCCACTCTATATGTCATCACACCCACTCTGTCGAAAACATCACACCAACTATGTAAGACATCACAGGTGGCATATGTATGCCATCCTGTGCACTATACATGACATCATATCCACACTTTATATGACAACAATCCTTAGTATTTATGACATCACATGCACTCTCCTCATGACATCACACGCACTACATATGACATGTGGTCTACTGTGTGTGACAGCACATTCACTATATGTGTGACTTCTCACAATGACTGTTTCGATGACATCACACACACTACGTTTATGACATATCTACTTTATATGGCATCAAACACAGTGTTATGACAATACAGCCATTGCGTGCTTCACAGCCACTATGTCTGATATCACACCCACTGTATCTGTGCCATCACACTGAATGTATCAATTTCATCAAACCCAGTTTGTGTATGACATCATCTCCACTATATATATGAAATCATATGTGATACATATGTCATCACATCCACTCTTTATGACATCACACCACTTTTTAACATCACGACCACTCTATATGACATCACTCCACTATATCTGACCTCACGTCCACTGTATCTGTGTCATCACACCCACCCAATCGATGGTATCTCAGCCAATATTTGTATGATATCACATCCAGTATACGTGTGACTCTCTATCCACTGTATTTTTGACATGATACCCACTATGTATGACATCACAAACCTCGGTGTTGATGACACCACACTCGGATATGTATGACATCATTTGCACTATAGATGACATCACATCCGCTCTATCACAGCAAACCACATATTTTATGATGTCACATCCACTTCAGGCATGACATCATACTCACTCTATCAGACATTGCACCAAGTGTATCTTTGTCATCACAAACTCTCCGCTGATATCACATCCACTTTTGTATGACATCACACACCCTACATGTGTGACATCATATGCACTGTAATAACATCACAACCACTGCTTTTGTCATCACACTACTGTACTTATGACAGCACAACCTCTATTATGAAACCACATCCAGTATGCAGGGCAACATATACACTATACATGTGACATCACAGCCAGTAATCTGAGTCATCACACCCACTGTATTGACAATGTCACCCCACTCTTTGTATGACTTCACACTTGGCATATGTATAGCATCTATTGCACTATAGAAGAAAACCCATCCTCACATTATGACATCAAACCACCATTTTTAAGACATCACACACAGTATATTTGACATTGTATCCACGGTATCTGTGTCATCACATCCACTGTATTGATGATATCATACCATCTGTATTTATGAGATCTCATCGACTATGTATGACGACATCATATCCATTGTATAAAACATCATATTCACTCTATTTGTAGCATCGCAGAAAACTGTATCTGTGTCTCACACACACTCTTTCCATCATATATCACAACCTTGGTATGTATGACATCACACCAACTATATGTTTAACATCATATACACTATATAAGGCATCACATCCACATTTTATGAGATCACACCACATTACTTTTGACAGCAAATGCACTGTACTCATGATATCACTCCCACTATCTGACATTGCATCCACTGTATCTGTGTCATCACAACCATTCTATTGATGATCTCTGGACAACTGTATATATGACATCACACCCAGTTTATGTATGACAACTTATGCACTATACATAACGTCACATCCACTCTTTATGATTTCACACCATTGTAGTCATCACATTACATCCACTGAATTCATGATATCACCCACACTATATATGACATCACACACAAGACAACACGATGTTATATCTGCCAATTCACCCACTATATCTGACACTGCATCCATTGTATCTGGGTCATCAAACCCAGTGTATCAATTACACCACATCCACTCTCTGGATCACATCACACACACTATATGATGACATCATATTCAGTATGCATGACATGGCATGAACTCTATGACATCAGACCCCTATATGTATGACATCACATCCAGTATATTTATGACATCATATCCAATATATATGATATCACACACACTGCTTTCATGACAACACAACGGCTATTCCTGACATCACACCCACTATATTTGACATCACACCCACTGTATCAGTGTCGTCACACCCGCTGTATCGATGACATCACAACAAGTATGGAAGTCATCACACTTGGCATACGTATGACACCATACACATTTTACAAGAAATCACATTCACAATTTATGACATCAATGCTCAGTATTGATGACATCACCACCACTGCATTCATGACATCAGATCTCCTATATATGACATTACATCCACGGTGAATGACATCTCATCCCCTACACCTATGATATCACACCCACTCTATGTGTGTCATCACACCCAATGTATCTACTTTATCAAAACCAGTGTACGTATGACATCACAGCCACTATATGTGTGACATCATATGCACTGCATAGGACATCACATCCACTCTTTATGACGTCACACCACTTTATTTATGACATCATGACCTCACGTCCACTGTATACGTGTCATCACACTCACCCTATCGATGGTATCACGGCCAATATATGTATGATATCACATCCAGTATACGTGTGACATCATATCCACTATATTTG
This sequence comes from Odocoileus hemionus, assembly GCA_020976825.1. Classification (NCBI taxonomy): domain Eukaryota; kingdom Metazoa; phylum Chordata; class Mammalia; order Artiodactyla; family Cervidae; genus Odocoileus; species Odocoileus hemionus. Next base: position 8,643 of record JAJLRB010001134.1, on the reverse strand, counting down.
CCATGATACACACTATGTATGACATCACAACACTCTGTGTTGATGACACCACACTAGGCATATTGTGAATATCATTTGCACTACAGAAGACGTCACATATACTCTATTACAGCAAACCACAGTATTTTTGACATCACATCCACTTCAGGCATGACATCACACCCACTGTATCTTTGTCATGACAATTTCTTCACTGATATCACACCCACATTTGTATGCCATCAAACCAACAATATGCGTGACATCCTATGCACTATTTATAACATCACATCCACACCTTGAGTCTTCAGACTACTGTACTTATGACATCACAACCTCTATATATGAAACTACATCCAGTATAGATGGCAACATATACACTACACATGTGACATCACAACCACTAATCTGTGTCATCACAACGACTGTATTGACAACATCACACCCACTCGTTGTATTACATCACAGTCGCCATATATATGGCGACTTGGCACTATACACAACACATCACATCCTCACTTTATGACATTAAAACCACCGGTTTATGGCATCACCTGACGGTATTCATGACATCACACCCACTCTATTCATGAAATCACATGCACTGTATATGACATCACATACACTATACTTGTGACATCACAGCCACTGTATCTATAACAACACACCTACTATGTTTATGACATCATACTCAGTGTATATGACATTTCACATGGTGTATGAATGACAACACAACCACTGTATCCGACATCACAGCTACTGTATCTGTGTAATCACCCCAACTTGATTGACGGTATGAAACACTATGTATGTATGAAATCACACCCACAGCATGTAGGACACAATAGGCACTCTATATGACATTACATGCACTCTTGATGACATCATATCGGTTTGTAAGCCATGGCAAGCACTATGTTTATGACATCATATCCACTATATATGATCTCACCCACACTGTGTAGATGACAAAACAAATTCTGTATCTGACTTGAAACCCATTCTCTCTGCCACCACACCCACTCTATATGTCATCACACCCACTCTGTCGAAGACATCACACCAACTATGTAAGACATCACAGGTGGCATATGTATGCCATCCTGTGCACTATACATGACATCATATCCACACTTTATGACAACAATCCTTAGTATTTATGACATCACATGCACTCTACTCATGACATCACACGCACTACATATGACATGTGGTCTACTGTGTGTGACAGCACATTCACTATATGTGTGACTTCTCACAATGACTGTTTCGATGACATCACACACACTACGTTTATGACATATCTACTTTATATGGCATCAAACACAGTGTTAGTTATGACAATACAGCCATTGCGTGCTTCACAGCCACTATGTCTGATATCACACCCACTGTATCTGTGTCATCACACTGAATGTATCAATTTCATCAAACCCAGTTGTGTATGACATCATCTCCACTATATATATGAAATCATATGTGATACATATGTCATCACATCCACTCTTTATGACATCACACCACTTTTTGACATCACGTCCACTATATATGACATCACTCCACTATATCTGACCTCACGTCCACTGTATCTGTGTCATCACACCCACCCAATCGATGGTATCTCAGCCAATATATGTATGATATCACATCCAGTATACGTGTGACCTCCTATCCACTGTATTTGTGACATGATACCCACTATGTATGACATCACAAACCTCGGTGTTGATGACACCACACTCGGCATATGTATGACATCATTTGCACTATAGATGACATCACATCCGCTCTATCACAGCAAACCACATATTTTATGATGTCACATCCACTTCAGGCATGACATCATACTCACTCTATCAGACATTGCACCAAGTGTATCTTTGTCATCACATACTCTCCGCTGATATCACATCCACTTTTGTATGACATCACACCCACTACATGTGTGACATCATCATATGCACTGTAATAACATCACATCCACTGCTTTTGTCATCACACTACTGTACTTATGACAGCACAACCTCTATTTATGAAACCACATCCAGTATGCAGGGCAACATATACACTATACATGTGACATCACAGCCAGTAATCTGAGTCATCACACCCACTGTATTGACAATGTCACCCCCACTCTTTGTATGACTTCACACTTGGCATATGTATAGCATCTATTGCACTATAGAAGAAAACCCATCCTCACATTATGACATCAAACCACCATTTTTAAGACATCACACACAGTATATTTGACATTGTATCCACGGTATCTGTGTCATCACATCCACTGTATTGATGATATCATACCATCTGTATTTATGAGATCTCATCGACTATGTATGACGACATCATATCCATTGTATAAAACATCATATTCACTCTATTTGTAGCATCGCAAAACTGTATCTGTGTCTCACACACACTCTTTCCATCATATCACAACCTTGGTATGTATGACATCACACCAACTATATGTTTAACATCATATACACTATATAAGGCATCACATCCACATTTTATGAGATCACACCACATTACTTTTGACAGCAAATGCACTGTACTCATGATATCACTCCCACTATCTGACATTGCATCCACTGTATCTGTGTCATCACAACCATTCTATTGATGATCTCTGGACAACTGTATATATGACATCACACCCAGTTTATGTATGACAACTTATGCACTATACATAACGTCACATCCACTCTTTATGATTTCACACCATTGTAGTCATCACATTACATCCACTGAATTCATGATATCACCCACACTATATATGACATCACACACAAGACAACACGATGTTATATCTGCCAATTCACCCACTATATCTGACACTGCATCCATTGTATCTGGGTCATCAAACCCAGTGTATCAATTACACCACACACATCCACTCTCTGGATCACATCACACACACTATATGTATGACATCATATTCAGTATGCATGACATGGCATGAACTCTATGACATCAGACCCCTATATGTATGACATCACATCCAGTATATTTATGACATCATATCCAATATATATGATATCACACACACTGCTTTCATGACAACACAACGGCTATTCCTGACATCACACCCACTATATTTGACATCACACCCACTGTATCAGTGTCGTCACACCCGCTGTATCGATGACATCACAACAAGTATGGAAGTCATCACACTTGGCATACGTATGACACCATACACATTTCTACAAGAAATCACATTCAAAAATTATGACATCAATGCTCAGTATTTGATGACATCACCACCACTGCATTCATGACATCAGATCTCCTATATATGACATACATCCACGGTGAATGACATCTCATCCCCTACACCTATGATATCACACCCACTCTATGTGTGTCATCACACCCAATGTATCTACTTTATCAAAACCAGTGTACGTATGACATCACAGCCACTATATGTGTGACATCATATGCACTGCATAGGACATCACATCCACTCTTTATGACGTCACACCACTTTATTTATGACCTCACGTCCACTGTATACGTGTCATCACACTCACCCTATCGATGGTATCACGGCCAATATATGTATGATATCACATCCAGTATACGTGTGACATCATATCCACTATATTTATGCCATGATACACACTATGTATGACATCACAACACTCTGTGTTGATGACACCACACTAGGCATATTGTAACATCATTTGCACTACAGAAGACGTCACATATACTCTATTACAGCAAACCACAGTATTTTTGACATCACATCCACTTCAGGCATGACATCACACCCACTGTATCTTTGTCATGACAATTTCTTCACTGATATCACACCCACATTTGTATGCCATCAAACCAACAATATGCGTGACATCCTATGCACTATTTATAACATCACATCCACACCTTGAGTCTTCAGACTACTGTACTTATGACATCACAACCTCTATATATGAAACTACATCCAGTATAGATGGCAACATATACACTACACATGTGACATCACAACCACTAATCTGTGTCATCACAACGACTGTATTGACAACATCACACCCACTCGTTGTATTACATCACAGTCGCCATATATATGGCGACTTGGCACTATACACAACATCACATCCTCACTTTATGACATTAAAACCACCGGTTTATGGCATCACGTGACGGTATTCATGACATCACATCCACTCTATTCATGAAATCACATGCACTGTATATGACATCACATACACTATACTTGTGACATCACAGCCACTGTATCTATAACAACACACCTACTATGTTTATGACATCATACTCAGTGTATATGACATTTCACATGGTGTATGAATGACAACACAACCACTGTATCCGACATCACAGCTACTGTATCTGTGTAATCACCCCAACTTGATTGACGGTATGAAAACACTATGTATGTATGAAATCACACCCACAGCATGTAGGACACAATAGGCACTCTATATGACATTACATGCACTCTTGATGACATCATATCGGTTTTGTAAGCCATGCAAGCACTATGTTTATGACATCATATCCACTATATATGATCTCACCCACACTGTGTAGATGACAAAACAAGTTCTGTATCTGACTTGAAACCCATTCTCTCTACCACCACACCCACTCTATATGTCATCACACCCACTCTGTCGAAGACATCACACCAACTATGTAAGACATCACAGGTGGCATATGTATGCCATCCTGTGCACTATACATGACATCATATCCACACTTTATGACAACAATCCTTAGTATTTATGACATCACATGCACTCTCCTCATGACATCACACGCACTACATATGACATGTGGTCTACTGTGTGTGACAGCACATTCACTATATGTGTGACTTCTCACAATGACTGTTTCGATGACATCATCACACACACTACGTTTATGACATATCTACTTTATATGGCATCAAACACAGTGTTATGACAATACAGCCATTGCGTGCTTCACAGCCACTATGTCTGATATCACACCCACTGTATCTGTGCCATCACACTGAATGTATCAATTTCATCAAACCCAGTTTGTGTATGACATCATCTCCACTAAATATATGAAATCATATGTGATACATATGTCATCACATCCACTCTTTATGACATCACACCACTTTTTAACATCACGTCCACTCTATATGACATCACTCCACTATATCTGACCTCACGTCCACTGTATCTGTGTCATCACACCCACCCAATCGATGGTATCTCAGCCAATATTTGTATGATATCACATCCAGTATACGTGTGACCTCCTATCCACTGTATTTTTGACATGATACCCACTATGTATGACATCACAACCCTCGGTGTTGATGACACCACACTCGGATATGTATGACATCATTTGCACTATAGATGACATCACATCCGCTCTATCACAGCAAACCACATATTTTATGATGTCACATCCACTTCAGGCATGACATCATACTCACTCTATCAGACATCGCACCAAGTGTATCTTTGTCATCACAAACTCTCCGCTGATATCACATCCACTTTTGTATGACATCACACCCACTACATGTGTGACATCATATGCACTGTAATAACATCACATCCACTGCTTTTGTCATCACACTACTGTACTTATGACAGCACAACCTCTATTTATGAAACCACATCCAGTATGCAGGGCAACATATACACTATACATGTGACATCACAGCCAGTAATCTGAGTCATCACACCCACTGTATTGACAATGTCACCCCCACTCTTTGTATGACTTCACACTTGGCATATGTATAGCATCTATTGCACTATAGAAGAAAACACATCCTCACATTATGACATCAAACCACCATTTTTAAGACATCACACACAGTATATTTGACATCGTATCCACGTATCTGTGTCATCACATCCACTGTATTGATGATATCATACCATCTGTATTTATGAGATCTCATCGACTATGTATGACGACATCATATCCATTGTATAAAACATCATATTCACTCTATTTGTAGCATCGCAGAAACTGTATCTGTGTCTGTCTCACACACACTCTTTCCATCATATCACAACCTTGGTATGTATGACATCACACCAACTATATGTTTACATCATATACACTATATAAGGCATCATCACATCCACATTTTATGAGATCACACCACATTACTTTTGACAGCAAATGCACTGTACTCATGATATCACTCCCACTATCTGACATTGCATCCACTGTATCTGTGTCATCACAACCATTCTATTGATGATCTCTGGACAACTGTATATATGACATCACACCCAGTTTATGTATGACAACTTATGCACTATACATAACGTCACATCCACTCTTTATGATTTCACACCATTGTAGTCATCACATTACATCCACTGAATTCATGATATCACCACACACACTATATATGACATCACACACAAGACAACACGATGTTATATCTGCCAATTCACCCACTATATCTGACACTGCATCCATTGTATCTGGGTCATCAAACCCAGTGTATCAATTACACCACATCCACTCTCTGGATCACACACACACACTATATGTATGACATCATATTCAGTATGCATGACATGGCATGAACTCTATGACATCAGACCCCTATATGTATGACATCACATCCAGTATATTTATGACATCATATCCAATATATATGATATCACACACACTGCTTTCATGACAACACAACGGCTATTCCTGACATCACACCCACTATATTTGACATCACACACCCACTGTATCAGTGTCGTCACACCCGCTGTATCGATGACATCACAAAGTATGGAAGTCATCACACTTGGCATACGTATGACACCATACACATTCTACAAGAAATCACATTCACAATTTATGACATCAATGCTCAGTATTGATGACATCACCACCACTGCATTCATGACATCAGATCTCCTATATATGACATTACATCCACGGTGAATGACATCTCATCCCCTACACCTATGATATCACAGCCACTCTATGTGTGTCATCACACCCAATGTATCTACTTTATCAAAACCAGTGTACGTATGACATCACAGCCACTATATGTGTGACATCATATGCACTGCATAGGACATCACATCCCACTCTTTATGACGTCACACCACTTTATTTATGACCTCACGTCCACTGTATACGTGTCATCACACTCACCCTATCGATGGTATCACGGCCAATATATGTATGATATCACATCCAGTATACGTGTGACATCATATCCACTATATTTATGCCATGATACACACTATGTATGACATCACAACACTGTGTTGATGACACCACACTAGGCATATTGTGATATCATTTGCACTACAGAAGACGTCACATATACTCTATTACAGCAAACCACAGTATTTTTGACATCACATCCACTCAGGCATGACATCACACCCACTGTATCTTTGTCATGACAATTTCTTCACTGATATCACACCCACATTTGTATGCCATCAAACCAACAATATGCGTGACATCCTATGCACTATTTATAACATCACATCCACACCTTGAGTCTTCAGACTACTGTACTTATGACATCACAACCTCTATATATGAAACTACATCCAGTATAGATGGCAACATATACACTACACATGTGACATCACAACCACTAATCTGTGTCATCACAACGACTGTATTGACAACATCACACCCACTCGTTGTATTACATCACAGTCGCCATATATATGGCGACTTGGCACTATACACAACATCACATCCTCACTTTATGACATTAAAACCACCGGTTTATGGCATCACCTGACGGTATTCATGACATCACATCCACTCTATTCATGAAATCATGCACTGTATATGACATCACATACACTATACTTGTGACATCACAGCCACTGTATCTATAACAACACACCTACTATGTTTATGACATCATACTCAGTGTATATGACATTTCACATGGTGTATGAATGACAACACAACCACTGTATCCGACATCACAGCTACTGTATCTGTGTAATCACCCCAACTTGATTGACGGTATGAAACACTATGTATGTATGAAATCACACCCACAGCATGTAGGACACTATAGGCACTCTATATGACATTATATGCACTCTTGATGACATCATATCGGTGTTTGTAAGCCATGACAAGCACTATGTTTATGACATCATATCCACTATATATGATCTCACCCACACTGTGTAGATGACAAAACAAATTCTGTATCTGACTTGAACCCATTCTCTCTACCACCACACCCACTCTATATGTCATCACACCCACTCTGTCGAAAACATCACACCAACTATGTAAGACATCACAGGTGGCATATGTATGCCATCCTGTGCACTATACATGACATCATATCACACTTTATGACAACAATCCTTAGTATTTATGACATCACATGCACTCTCCTCATGACATCACACGCACTACATATGACATGTGGTCTACTGTGTGTGACAGCACTTTTCACTATATGTGTGACTTCTCACAATGACTGTTTCGATGACATCACACACACTACGTTTATGACATATCTACTTTATATGGCATCAAACACAGTGTTATGACAATACAGCCATTGCGTGCTTCACAGCCACTATGTCTGATATCACACCCACTGTATCTGTGCCATCACACTGAATGTATCAATTTCATCAAACCCAGTTTGTGTATGACATCATCTCCACTATATATATG
>JAJLRB010001133.1:0-36984 GCA_020976825.1 Odocoileus hemionus | reverse complement strand
TCTGCCATCTCACCCATTGTATCTGAGACTACATCCACTGTATCTGTGTTCTCAAACCCAGTGTATTCAATATACCTCACACCCACTCTCTGGACGATATCACACACACTCTGTGTATGACAGCATATTCAGGATGAATGATATGACATAAAACTCTTTATTGACATCACAGCCCCTATATGTATGACATCACAGCTAGTATATTTATGACATCATATCAAAATATTTATGATAATCACAACATACTGCTTTCAAGAAATGCATCGTCTATACCTGATATCTCAACCCACTATATTTGACATCACTGCCACTGTATTTGTGCCATCACATAATGTGTACACGTGTAAACATGTGTATCGATGTACCTCTGTGTCGATGACATCACAAGTATGTAAGCTATGACACGGCACACTTATGACATCATACACATTCTACATGACACCACATTCACACTTTATGACATCAATGATCAGTATTTATGACATCACAGACACTGCATTCATGACATCAGATCCCCTCTATATGACATCACATCCACGGTTTATACCATCTCATCCCCCTATACCATAACATGTGACATCACCGCCATCCATCTGTACCATCACATCCACTATGGTTTCTGAATTCATATCCACTATATTTGACATGAAACACACCGTGTTAAGACAATACAACCACTCTATCTGACAGCATAACTTCCATAATCTGTATCAGTGTGATAAACTCCCATTCTATCAATGATATACCACACACTGTATGCAGGTCACCACACATACTATATGTATAGAACACTATGCAGTATATACGACATCACACCCACGCTGGGTGACATCAAGTGACTCTATTCATGACATCAAATTTTCTTTATCTGACATCACACCCTTTATATCTGACAGCACATCCACTATTCCTGTGTCATCACACACAGATTATCGATCATATAACACCCACTGTATATATGATATCACAGCCACAATGTCTATGACATCTTTTGAAACTACATAGGACATCACATCCACTCTGTATGATATCACACCACTCTATGACATCACACACACTGTTGTCATGTCATCAACCCAGTGTATCTGAATCGCATCCACTCTACCTGGTATTACTGAGTATATTGATTATACCACACAGCATTATGTGTGATATCAAACCCACTATACGTATAATGACATCCTATGATTAATTTGTGACATAACACCCACTCTTTCTGACATCAAAGGACTGTATTCATGGCAACACACCCACTCGATTCCATGACTCCACACCCGCTCTTCTAGGACATCACATACACTGTACTTGTGACATCACAGCCACTGTAATTATGACAAGACACTACTATGCTTTAGACACATACTCAGTAAAAAATAACATCTCACTTGGTATGTGAGTGGGAACACTACCACTGTATCCCATGTCATGGCACATACTACGTTTAGGACATCATATCCACTATATACTTTCTCACCCACACTGTGGGTGTATGAACTACACAAGTTTTATGTCTGTCTTGAAACCGATTCTAACTGCCATCACATCTATCTGTATATGTCATCACACCACACATTGTCGACGCCATCCCACAACCTATGTAGGAGATCACAGGTGGCATATGTATGCATCAGACTGCAATAACACATTACATCCATATCCACTCTACTATGCAACACCTATCATCAGTATTTGACTACACATGCAGATGTATTCAAGACACTTCACACGCATTGGTGTACGATCTGACTTTCATTCTTCTCGTGTATTATATCACATATCACTATATAAGTGACATCTACAATGATCTATCTATGGAATCAAATCTTTTATTATTATTACTTGTATGGCATCGCACCGTGTTATGGTCCAGAAACTGTTGGTCTTACGGACACCTATTGCTATTTACACCGGACTATATCTGTATCATCACGCTAATGCAAATTTTATCAACAGTGTATGTATGACTCACCTTCCACTATATGTATGAAGTCATATGTAACTATGGCATCAAATGCACTCTTTACGGCATCTCAACTTATTTAGACATAGTCCACTATATTGACCTACATCAACTGGATCTGTGTCATAACCCAGTCTATCAATGATATCCAAACAATATATATATGAATCACATATTTTTTTTCTGTGAACCCTATCCCTTATTTATGCACCACCCCTTCTGAAAACATCAAAACCTCTGTGTTTCTAAACCCCCACACTTATATTATGATATCATTTCCCTGTAGAGGCATCTCATCCTCTTTTTAACAGAAAAACCAAAATTTTTTATGATGTCACACCCACTTCAGACATGCGTCTCACCCACTATACGGGACAGCACACCCACTGTTCTTTGCCTCAAAACCTCCCGATATAACGCACTTTGATGTACTTACCCCCATTATGTGTGACATAGTTGCACTTAAAACATCACTCTTCCCTTAAAGTCTTCCATTCTAAATTTGAGTCAAACCTATATATGAAACCACATCCGTGAAAGGCAATTACCCTATACTGGACATAAGCAAATACTCGTGCATCACCCCCTGTATTGAAAAAGTCACCTACTCTTTGTTGACACACATTCTGCGTATGTTAGCATTTTGCCTGTAGAAGACATCAACCCTCAGTTATGCATCAAACCCCATTTCTAAGGTCACACACAGTTTATTTGACATCATATCCACGTATTCTGTCATCACACCTTTTTTTAGATATCACAACAAGTTTCTTGGGGTTATCGCTATATATGATGACTCTATCCATTGTTCATTTATTAAAAATTTTTGTTATCACTACACTGTATCTGTGTTAACACCCACTCTTTCACTTATAAACCCCCTTTTGTATGTTGATACACAAGTTTGGTCCCATCATAAACACTGTTTAAGGATCACATCCACATTTTTTACTGACACCAATTATTTTGCATCGCATCCCTGATCTGAATCACTCCAAATTATTGACTTTGCTCCACTGTACTGTGTCATCACAACCATCTAATGTGATTCGACCAACTGTAGGGTGACTACCCCCATTTTATGTTGTTTTTAGCCTATACATAACTCCATCCACTCTTTATGCCCTCACCCCATTTAGTAAAACCATTACTCCATTGCATTCTGGCCACACACTATAGTGGTCACACACATGACAAAAATCGTATATCTGCCATTCACCATGGTATCTGAGACTACATCCTGTACTGTGTTCTAAAACCAGTGTATCAATTATACCACCCCCTTCCTACGAATCAAACCCCCCTCTGTGAGACAGCTATTCAGGAGAATGTATGACTAAACTCTTTATGACATCCCCCCTATTGTAGGACATCACAGTAGTTTATTTATCTCCATATCAAATATTATATATCAAAAATCTGCTTTAAGAAATGCTCGTCTATACGGTATTCACCCCTATTTTGAATTCTCCATTATTTGTCCCCTCCCCTAATGGTACACTTTTGTAAAACAGTGTATCGATGTCCCTCTGTGTCGATGACATCACAATTGTAGTATGACACGGCACCCCCCTTAGACTCATAAATTTACAGACACCACATTCACTTTATGACATCAATGATCAGTATTTATGACATCACAGACACTGCATTCTGACCAGATCCCCTTATTAAAATCACACCCAGGTTTTTTCCCTTTCCCACCCCCCAACTGTGAATACAGCCCCCCATCTGTACCATCACACCCAAATATGGTTTTAAATTCATACCACAAATTTTGACATGAAACACCCTTTGTTAAGACAATAAAACCACTCTTCGACAGAAAAATTCCAAAATTTTATCGTGTAAAAACCCCCTTTAATCAATGTTTATCCCACAGTATGCGGTCACCAACATACTATTTTAAAAACATATGAGTATATACGACATCACCCCCACGGGGTGCATCAAGGACTTTTCATGACATAAAATTTTCTTTTTACATACACCTTTATATCTACAACACCCCATATTCTGTTCACACACACAGATTATCGATCTATCACCCCTGTTTTATAATCACAGCCAAATTTCTTGACATCTTTGAACTCATAGGACATCACATCCTCTGTTGATATCACACCATCTATGACATCACACCACTTTTGTCATGTCAAAAACCAGTTATCTGAATCGCACCACTTACCGGGTCCCTTATGAGTATATTGATTATCCACACGCATTATGTGTGATATCAAACCCACTTTTTCTATGACATCCTATGATTAATTTGTGACTAACCCCTTTTTCTGACATCAAAGGACTGTTTCGGGGCAAAACCCCCATGATTATGAACACCCCGCTTATAGGACATCAATACACTGTTTGGCATCACACCCACTGTAATTTTGCAAGACCTACTTGCTTTAGCACCATATCAGTAAAAAATAAACCCACTTGGTTTTTAGTGGGACATACCACTGTACCATGCATGGCACTATTTCGTTAGGCATCATATCACTAATACTTCCACCACACTTGTGTATGACTAAAAAAGTTCTATGTCGTCTTAAAACCCCTTTCTAACTCCCAAACACATCCACGGGTTTTGTCATCACACCCTTTGCCGCCATAAACCAATATGTAGGAGATCAGGGGGCAATGATGCCATCGATGCACAAACTATGACATCATATCCCACTCTATGAAAAAACCCTCAGTTTTTTAAATCACATGCAGTGTTTCTGACATCCCCCAATTGTGTACGTATGACATTTCATCTACTGTGTTGATATCACTTTTCATATATAAGGGACATCATACAATGACTCTATCTTGACTCACAAATCTACCTTTATGACTTATTACTTGATATGGCATCAACACATGTTATGAGACAAAACCCGTTGGCCCTTTCCAGAACCATTTGATATAAACCCCGACTTATTTATCACACTGCAAATCATCAATTTTTAAAACCCCAGTTATTTTTGACACCCCCCTTATAGTTAAAATTATGTAAAACCTTGAAATCAAAATCCACTCTTTGGGCTTTCCCCATTTTATTTTGCATCAGCCCATATATTGACTAATCAACTGGAATCTGTGTATAGACCCAGTCTATCATGAATACGTCAAAAATATTTATATTTATGCATAGTAAGTTCATGTGAAATCTATCCACTTTCTTTTATGAGCTACACGACCCTTTGTATAAATCAAAACATTGTGTTCTGACACACATTGCTTTTGTATGATATCATGTGGACTGTAGATGGCATCTTTTTTATAACAGCAAAAGTATTTTTGCAGGCACATCACTTCAGAATGAGTTCACACTATACGACAGACCCATGTATACTTTGCATAATCTCCTGATATCAGACTTTGATGTGACATCTCAACCTTCTACGTGTGACATCAGTTGCATTATAAAATCACTTATATCAGTCTTCAACTACTGCTTTATGAAGTCACATTATATATGAAAAACCTCCAGTAGCAGTGGATATATACCTATCATGGACATCACCGAATTACTCTGTGTCATACACTGTATTGCCAACGTCACAACTAATCTTTGGTATGACATGACATTTGGTATGTCTAGCATTTTGCATTGTAGCAGACTTCTATTCTAACGTTATGAATCCAAACAATTTCTAAAGGATCACCACAGTATATTTTGACATACTTATCCTCAGTATCAACAGTCATCACATCCAGCGTTTTTGATGATATCACAACAAGTTATCTATGAGATTCAGATCGCTATATATGATGGACATATATCCATTGTATACAATACATATCAAAGTTTTGCTTAGTCACATACCACTTGTATTTGTGTCTCGCAAACATCATTTCATCTTACATCACTTTTGTATGTATGAATGGAATCAAGTGTTTTTTTTGTGTACCATCATAAACACTGTCTTACGGCAATATCCTCACTTTGACAGGCACTCATTTATTTATGACATTGCACTATGTTTACTATGCATCACTCGCATCTATATAGACACTGCATCCACTGAATCTGTCGACATAACACACATTAATGCTGATTTAGACAATGTCGCGTGACATACACCCATTATATGTATGAAAACTTTCGATATAATACACGTCGCACCAATTCTTTATGACCTCAACACGTTGTAAGTCATAGCATTACCTCCGTTGCATTCGTGGCCTCAACTGACATATAGATTGAGATCACAACTGACAAAACAAAAAAGTTATATGTGCATCTCTACTTGTATCGTGGGAGCTACATCATGTATTCTGTGTCTCTAAACCAGTGTATCTATTATACCACACGCACTTCTGGCTAGATCCACCACATCTGAGTAAGGAAGCATATTAGGATGAATTGATATGACATAACTCTTCTATGACATACAGCCTATATGTATGACATCACCAGTTAGTATATTAATGACATGCCATATCAAATATGTATGATATACACATACTTCTTAGAAGAAAATGCATCGTTATACTGATATTCCATCACTATATTGACATCATGCATGTATTTGTGCCATCAACTCATGTGTACACGTGTAAACATGTGTATTCGATGTACTCTGTTTGCGAAGACATTACAAGTATGTAAGTCTATGGACACGGCACACTTATGCATTATACACTTTTTAATAAATCACATCACACACTTTATGACAATCAATGTATCAGTAGTTTATGACATCACATACATCGCATTCATGACATCAGATCCCTCTATATGATATACATCCACGGCTTTTATACCATTCTATCCTCTACCTGTGGACATCCAGGCCACTCCAGCTGTACCTACATCACACAACCCCCAATTATGGTTCTTGAATCTATATTCACATATCTTTTGACATGGAAAACACTGTGTTAAGACAATACAAACCCTCTATCTGACAGCACAACTTCAATAATCTCTATAAGTGTTATAAACATACTATCAATGGATATACAACAAACTGTATGCAGGTCACTGACACATATTATTTTATATCGAACATATGCAGTATATCTACGACATCCTACACCACGTGTGGTGACATCATGAGATCTATTATGACGTTTCAATTTTCTTTATTGACATCAACCGTTTTTATTTGACAGTCACATACACTATATCGGTGTCATACACAACCGATTATCGATCATATAAAAAAATCTCATATATGATATCACAGCACAATGTCGATGACATCTTTTGAATACCTATAGGACAGCACATCCATCTTGTATGAATATCACACACTCTATTGAATCAACACATGTTGTCATGTATCAACTGTGTATATTGAAATCGCATCAAATACCTGGGTTATTAATGAGTTTATAGATTATACACCACAGCAATTCTGTGTGCTTTCATACCATATAGGATGACATCCTATGATTAATTTGCTGACAAAAACCACTCTTTCTGACATTAATGGATGTGGTTCATGGCAAACACACAATCGATTATGACACTACGCTCTCTAGGGAATCAATACACTGTAATGTGCTTCATCCAGCACTGTAATTATGACAAGAACCTATATGCTTTAGACACCATACTCAGTAAAAATAACATTCTACTTGGTAATGTGAGTGGAACACTACCACTGCTATACCATGTATGGAATACTACGTTTTAGGACTCTATCCATTATATACGTCTACACACTGTGTGTATGACTACACAAGTTCTATGTCTGTCTTGGAAACGTTCTTCTAATGCATTCTAATCCATGTATATGTCATCACTCACTTTGTAGCGCATACACCAACTATGTAGGAGATCGGCAGGTGAATATGTATGCATCAGATGCACTACACATGACAATTCATATCAACCTTATGTATGACAATCTCAGTATTTGAGATACCATGCAGTGTATACATTCTTGAAATCATACATGCATTGTGTACGATATGAATATTTTATCTAATGTGTATGATATCCCATTCCACTATATAAGTGACATTCATACAATGATCATCTATCTTATGACATAACAAACTCTACTTTATGAACTTATTACTTGATATGGCATTCACACACATTGTTAAGAGTCCAGACTGTGTGTCCTTCAGGACACCATATTGACTATCACACGATATATCTGTCTCATCCTGCAAATGCTATCAATTTTATCAAACCCCGTGTATGTATGACAATACGTCTCCACTATATGTATGAAATCTATTTATATGTATACACCTATGACATAAATCATTTTACGGCATCTCACAACTTTATTTATGCCATCAGTCTCCACTATATTGATACATCAATGGATCTGTGTCATAGACAGTCTATCAATGATTTCACAAACAATATATATCTATGCTAATCAATCAGTATACGTGTGACTCCTATCACTTAATTTATGACACGGCCAACTCTGTATAACATCAAAACCTCTGTGTTTATGACACCCACTTGCCATTTGTATGATATCATTTGCACTGTAAATGGCATTTCCTTTTCTATAACAGCAAACCACTGTATTTATGATGTACATCCATTCAGAATGAGTCTCTCCCACTTATACGGGACAGCAACCACTGTAATCTTTGCCATCAAAAAACCTCTCCATGATATATCAAGACTTTGATGTGAATCACACATATATCGTGTGAATCATCAGTTTGCATTCTATAATACATTATCCTTAAGTCTTCACATACTGCATTTCAGAGTCACAACTCTATATATGAAACCATCTCCAGTACGCAGGGCAATATATACGCCTTAAATGCGAATAACAGCAAATATTGGTCATACACCGATGTATTGACAACGTCACCAACTCTTTTGTATGAATTACATTCTGCGTATGTATAGCATTTTGCATGGTATGAAGGACATCACATTCACGTTCTGACATCAAACACCATTTCTAAGGATCACCACACAGTATATATGATCATCTCACAGTATTCTCTGTCATCACATCCAGTGTTTTGATTGATATCACACAACAAGTGTATATATGAGATTCATCCACGATATATAAGATGACATTATATCATTGTATACAATAATATTCAGAAGTTTTGTTACGTCTACTACACTGTATCTGTGTCTCACACAACTCTTTTCATTTATCACACCTTTGTATGTATGAATACTCACACAGTGTTTGGTACCATTCATAAACACTGTTTAAGGCATAACATCCAATTTTATGACATGAACACAACATTATTTATGAATCGGGATGCATGTCTATGAATCATCAAATATATTGACATTGAATCCACTGTTACCTTGTGTGTCAACACACATCTAATGATGATCTCAGACAACTGTGAGCGTGACATCACACCAATTTTATGTATGATTCTTACGCACTATACATAAGTGTCATGTCGATTTTATGACTTACACATTATTAGTCAACGCATTACTCCCATTGAATTCGTGGCATCACGCAAATAGATAGATCAATAAACATGACAAAACGACGTAAAATGTTATATCATAGCCATCTTTAATCATGGTATCTGAGACAATCACTGTATCTGTTGTTCTCTAAACCAGTGTATCAATTATACCCACAACCAACTCTCTGGACGATATCACAACACTCAGTGTATGACAGCATATTACGGATGAATGATTATGACATAACTCTTTATGAACATCACAGCCTATATGTATGACTCACAGCTAGTATATTTATGACATCATATCAAATATATTATGATATCACATACTGCTTTGAAGAAAATGCGTTATGTTATACTGATATCTCTCACCACTATATTTGACATCATGCACTGTATTTGTGCATATCACACTACTGTGTCAACGTGTAAAAATGTGTATCGATGTACTCTGTGTCGATGACATCACAAGTATGTAAGCTATGACACGGCCACACTTATGACATCTACATTCTACATGAAAATTCACACTTTATGACATCAATGATCCGTATTTTATGACATACAGACACTGCTTATGACATCAGATCCCTCTATATGATCATAATCCACGGTTTATACCTTCTCTATCCCTTATACTGTGATACAGCCATCCATCTGTACATCAATCCACTTATGGTTCTGAATTTCAATATCATTATTTGCCATGAAAACAGTGTAAATGACATCCACAACACTCTTCTTGAAGCATAACTTCATAATCTGTATCGTGTGATAATCCCATTCTATCAATGATATACAACACATGTAGCAGTACAAACACTATATATGTATAGAACATATGAGTATATATGAATCACACCGTGGGTGACATAAGTGATATTATTCAATGTGACATCAATTTTCTTTATTGACATCACCATTTATATTGACAGCACTATCATTTATTCCTGTGTATCACACAGATTATCGATCATATAACCACTGTATATATGATATCACAGCCACATGTCTATGACCTTTTAGAACTACATAGGACTACCATCCAACTTGTATGATATATCACTCTATGACATAAACATGTTGTATGTCATCAACCAGTGATATGACATCTGACATCCACTCTACCTGGGTCATTATGAGTTTATTGATTATACCACACAAGATTATGTGTGATATCAAACCATATACTGACGTATGACATCTATGATTACATTTGTGAATAACCCAATTTACTGACATACAAGGATGTATTCATGGCAACACACCACTCGATTCATGACACCACACGTTATAGGACATCACATACACTGTATTAAAGTGAATCGCACTGTAATTATGACAAGACACCTATATGCTTTAGACACCATACTCAGTAAAATTAACATCTCATTGGTATGTGAGTGGGAAATACACTGTATCCGATGTCATGGAACATACTACGTTTAGGAATCAATATATCCACTATCTAGTTCTACCACTGTGTGTATGACTACACAAAAGTTATATGTCTGTCTTGAAACCGTTCTAATGCCATACCATCATGTTATGTCATCACCCACTTTGTCGACGCATACACAAACTATGTAGGAGATCACTAGGTGGCCATATGTACTGCATAAGAGTTGCAATCTAACATGACATCATATAACTTATGACAACAATCTCAGTATTTCGCTCTCACATCTGCAGTGTATTCATGACATCAACGCAATTTGTGTACGATACGACATTTATCTACTGCTCGAATGATATACATTCACTATATAAGTGAATTACAATGATTAATCTATGACATCCACAAAACTCTACCTTTATGACTTATCTATTGATATGGCAACATCACAACAGTGTATGAGTAAGAAATGTTGTGTCCATCACAGAACATATCTATCTACCGGAATATATCTGTATCATACTGCTCAATGCATCACTTTTATCAAAACCAGTGTATGTATGAATCACTCACTTTATGTATGGAAAAAATATGTCCCACTATGACATCAAACTCACTCTTTACGGATCACACCCACTTTATTATGAATCAGGTACGTCATATATGTGACCTCACATCAACTGGATCTGTGTATTCAGAAAAACAGTCTATCAATGATATCACAAACAATATATATATGCTATAACTAGTCAGTATACGTGTGAATTCTCCACTAACATTTATTTATGACCTCGGAACCACTCTGTATAACATCCAAATCTTGTGTTTATGACACAATCCTGGCATATGTATGCTATCATTTGCATGTAGATGCATTAATCTCTTTATAAACGCAAACACAGTATTTATGATGTCATCATCATTCAGACATGACTCTCACCATATACGGCCGACACACACCTGTATCTTTGCATCACAACTCTCTCTGATATCACATGCACTTTGATGTGACATCACACTCATATCGATACGTGTGACATCAGTTGCACTCTCTAACATCACATCTACTCCTTAAGTCTTCACACTACTGCACTTATGAGTCACAAACTCTATTATGAAACACATTCAGTCCATAGCGGGAATATATACTCTATACTGCGACATCACAAAATACTCTGTGTCATAACACACCACTGTATTGACAACGTCAAACTACTCTTTGTAAGACATCACATTCAGCGTATGTATAGATTTTGCACTGTAGAATACATCACATCTCACGTTATGACATCAAACCCCATTTTAAGGCATTACACACAGTATATTTGACTATCATCACAGTATCTCTGTCATCACATCCAGTGTTTTGATGATATCAAAACAGTGTATCTATGAGTCTCATCGCTTATATATGATGACATATCATTGTATAAATACATATTTTCAAAAAGTTTTGTTACGTCACTACCATGTATCTGTGTCTCACAACATTTTATTCATATCACACCCTTTGTATGTATGACATCACACAATGTATTGCGTACCATCATACAACCTGTTTAAGGATAGCAATCACATTTTATGACATGAACCACCATTATTTATACATCGCATGCACTGTACTCATGAATCAATCCAAATATATTGACATTGCATCCACTGTATGTGTCCTCACAACCACTCTAATGATGATTCTCAGACCAAGTGTACGGTGACAAATACACCATTTTATGTATGATATCTTACGCACTATACATAACGTCGCATGACTCTTTTGACTACACCTATTATAGTCAACGCATACTCCAATTGATTCGTGGATCACAGACACTATAGATGAGATCACACAATGAAAACAAAGTTATATCTTGCCATTCACCCATGGTATCTGAGATACATCACTGTATCTGTGTTCTCAAACCCAGTGTATCAAGTTATACACACCATCTTGGACGATATCACACTACACTCTGTATTATGACAGCATATTCAGATGATGATATGACAAAAACTCTTTATGAACATCACAGCCCTATATGTATTCGACATACAGCTAGTATATTTATGACATCATATCAAATATTTATGATATCACCAATACTGCTTTCAGAAAATGATCTTCGATTACCTGATATCTCACCACTATATTTGACATCCTGCCACTGTATTTGTGCATCACACTAATGTAGTACATCGTGGTTAATATGTGTATCGATGTACTCTGTTGTCGATGACATCAACGTATGTAAGCTATGACACGGCACCAATTATGGGCATCATACACATTCTACATGACACCACATTCAATTTATGGACCATTCAATGATCAGTATTTATGACATCACAGACCTGATTCCTGACATCAGATCCCTCTATATGACATCACATCCACTCGTTTATACCATTTCCTATACCATGTGACATCACACCATCCATCTGTACATCCATCCACTATGGTTCTGAAATTCATATCATACTATATTTGAATGAAACACACGGGTTTGGTTAAGAACATACAACCATTATACTGACAGAAACTTCCTTATAATTCTTATCAGTGTGATAACTCCCCATTCTATCAATGATATACCACACACTGTATGCAGGTACCACACATATACTATATGTATAGAACATATGCCGTATATACGACATCCTCACCACGTGGGTGACATCAAGTGACTCTATTCTATGACATCAAATTTTCTTTATTCACATCACAACTTTATATTGACGACCACATCCATATTCCTGTTGCATCACACACAGATTATCGATCATATAACAACTGTTATATGATATCAAGACACATGTTATGAATTCTTTTGAACTACATAGGACATCACATCCACTCTGTATGATATCACACAACTTATGACATACACACACTGTTGTATGTCATCAACAGTTTATCTGCATCATTCCATGTATGGGTCATTACTGAGTTATATTGATTATACCACACCTAGCATTATGTGTGATATCAAACCCACTATACGTATGACATCCTATGATTAATTTGTGACATAACACCCCATCTTTTGACATCAAAGGACTGTATTCATGGCAACACACACACTCGATTCATGACACCCACACCCGCTCTATAGGACATACATACATGTACTTGTGACATCACCAGCACTGTAATTTATGACAAGACACCTATTGCTTTAGACACCATACTCAGTAAAAATAACATCTCACTTGGTATGTGAGTGGGAACACTACCATGTATCACATGTCATGGAACATACTACGTTTAGGTCACTCATATCCACTATATACTTTCTCACCCACATCGTGTGTATGACTACAAAGTTCTATGTCTGTCTTGAAACCCGTTCTAACTGCCATCACATCCACTGTATATGTCATCACACCACTTTGTCGACGCCATTCACACCAATATGTAGGAGATCACAGGTGGATATGTATGCCATCAGATGCATACACATGACATCATATCCACACTCTATGACACAATCTCAGTATTTGACATCACATGCAGTGTATTCATGACATACACACTAGCATTGTGTACGATATGACATTTCATCTACTGTGTATGATATCACATTCACTATATAAGTGACATCATACAATGACTCTATCTATGACATCAAAACTCTACCTTTATGAACTTATCTACTTGATATGGCATCAACACAGTGTTATGAGTACAGAAACCGTTGTGTCTTCACAGACACCATATCTGATATCACACCGACTATATCTGTATCATCACTGCAAATGCATCAATTTTATCAAACCCAGTGTATGTATGACATCACCTCACTATATGTATGAAATCATATGTAACACCTATGACATCAAATCCACTCTTTACGGCATTCACCACTTTATTTATGACATCACACGTCCACTATATCTGACTCACATCAACTGGATCTGTGTCATCAGACCCAGTCTCTGATATCATGATATCACAAACAATATATATATGCTATCACATCCAGTATACATGTGACATCCTATCCACTTTATTTATGACACACGACCACTCTGTATAACATCAAACCCTCTGTTACTGACACCACACTTGGCATATGTATGATATCATTTGCACTGTAGATGGCATCTCATCTCTTTATAACAGCAAACCACAGTATTTATGATGTCACATCCATCTTCAGACATGACTCTCACCCACTATACGGGACAGCACACCACTGTATCTTTGCCATCACAACCTCTCCACTGATATCACACGCACTTTGATGTGACATCACACCATTATACGTGTGACATCAGTTGCACTCTATAACATCACATCTACTCCTTAAGTCTTCACACTACTGCACTTATGACGTCACAACCTCTATATATGAAACCACATCCAGTACGCAGGGAATATATACCCTATACATGCGACATCACAGCAAATACTCTGTGTCATCACACCCACTGTATTGACAAGTCACAACTACTCTTTTGTATGACATCACATTCTGCGTATGTATAGCATTTTGCACTGTAGAAGACATCACATCCTCACGTTATGACATCAAACCACCATTTCTAAGGCATCAAAACAGTATATTTGACATCATATCCACAGTATTCTGTCATCACATCCAGTGTTTTGATGATATCACAACAAGTGTATCTATGAGATCTCATCCGCTATATATATGATGACATCATATCCATTGTATACAATACATATTCAAAAGTTTTTGTTACGTCACTACCACTGTATCTGTGTCTCACACCCACTCTTTCATCTTATCACACCCTTTGTATGTATGACATCACACAATGTTTGCGTACCATCATAAACACTGTTTAAGGCATCACATCCACATTTTATGACATGGCACCACATTATTTATGACATCGCATGCACTGTACTCATGACATCACTCCCAAATATATCTGACATTGCATCCACTGTATCTGTGTCATCACAACCACTCTAATGATGATCTCAGACCAACTGTACGCGTGACATCACACCCATTTTATGTATGATATCTTACGCACTATACATAACGTCGCATCCACTCTTTATGACCTCACACCATTATAGTCAACGCATTACCTCCATTGCATTCGTGGCATCACAGACACTATAGATGAGATCACACACATGACAAAACAAACGTTATATCTGCCATCTCACCCATGGTATCTGAGACAATCCACTGTATCTGTGTTCTCAAACCCAGTGTATCAATTATACCACACCCACTCTCTGGACGATATCACACACACTCTGTGTATGACAGCATATTCAGGATGAATGATATGACATAAACTCTTTATGACATCACAGCCCTATATGTATGACATCACAGCTAGTATATTTATGACATCATATCAAATATTTATGATATCACACATACTGCTTTGAAGAAAATGCATCGTCTATACCTGATATCTCACCCA
Source organism: Odocoileus hemionus (assembly GCA_020976825.1). Taxonomy (NCBI): domain Eukaryota; kingdom Metazoa; phylum Chordata; class Mammalia; order Artiodactyla; family Cervidae; genus Odocoileus; species Odocoileus hemionus. The sequence goes on along the minus strand of JAJLRB010001133.1, from coordinate 20,842 downwards.
CTATATTTTGACATCACTGCCACTGTATTTGTGCCATCACACACTAATGTGTACACGTGTAAACATGTGTATCGATGTACCTCTGTGTCGATGACATCACAAGTATGTAAGCTATGACACGGCACACTTATGACATCATACACATTCTACATGACACCACATTCACACTTTATGACATCAATGATCAGTATTTATGACATCACAGACACTGCATTCATGACATCAGATCCCCTCTATATGACATCACATCCACGGTTTATACCATCTCATCCCCTATACCTGTGACATCACAGCCACTCACTCCATCTGTACCATCACATCCACTATGTTCTGAATTCATATCCACTATATTTGACATGAAACACACCGTTTAAGACAATACAACCACTCTATCTGACAGCATAACTTCCATAATCTCTATCAGTGTGATAACTCCCATTCTATCAATGATATACCACACACTGTATGCAGGTCACCACACATACTATATGTATAGAACACTATGCAGTATATACGACATCACACCCACGCTGGGTGACATCAAGTGACTCTATTCATGACATCAAATTTTCTTTATCTGACATCACACCCTTTATATCTGACAGCACATCCACTATTCCTGTGTCATCACACACAGATTATCGATCATATAACACCCACTGTATATATGATATCACAGCCACAATGTCTCTATGACATCTTTTGAACTACATAGGACATCACATCCACTCTGTATGATATCACACCACTCTATGACATCACACACACTGTTGTTTAGACACCATACTCAGTAAAAATAACATCTCACTTGGTATGTGAGTGGGAACACTACCACTGTATCCCATGTCATGGCACATACTACGTTTAGGACATCATATCCACTATATACGTTCTCACCCACACTGTGTGTATGACTACACAAGTTCTATGTCTGTCTTGAAACCCGTTCTAACTGCCATCACATCCACTGTATATGTCATCACACCCACTTTGTCGACGCCATCACACCAACTATGTAGGAGATCACAGGTGGCATATGTATGCCATCAGATGCACTACACATGACATCATATCCACACTCTATGACAACAATCCTCAGTATTTGACATCACATGCAGTGTATTCATGACATCACACGCATTGTGTACGATATGACATTTCATCTACTGTGTATGATATCACATTCACTATATAAGTGACATCATACAATGACTCTATCTATGACATCACAAACTCTACCTTTATGAACTTATCTACTTGATATGGCATCACACACAGTGTTATGAGTACAGAACCGTTGTGTCCTTCACAGACACCATATCTGATATCACACCGACTATATCTGTATCATCACTGCAAATGCATCAATTTTATCAAACCCAGTGTATGTATGACATCACCTCCACTATATGTATGAAATCATATGTAACACCTATGACATCAAATCCACTCTTTACGGCATCTCACCACTTTATTTATGACATCACGTCCACTATATCTGACCTCACATCAACTGGATCTGTGTCATCAGACCCAGTCTATCAATGATATCACAAACAATATATATATATGCTATCACATCCAGTATACGTGTGACATCCTATCCACTTTATTTATGACACCACGACCACTCTGTATAACATCAAAACCCTCTGTGTTTCTGACACCACACTTGCCATATGTATGATATCATTTGCACTGTAGATGGCATCTCATCCTCTTTATAACAGCAAACCACAGTATTTATGATGTCACATCCACTTCAGACATGACGTCTCACCCACTATACGGGACAGCACACCCACTGTATCTTTGCCATCACAACCTCTCCACTGATATCACACGCACTTTGATGTGACATCACACCCATTATACGTGTGACATCAGTTGCACTCTATAACATCACATCTACTCCTTAAGTCTTCACACTACTGCACTTATGACGTCACAACCTCTATATATGAAACCACATCCAGTACGCAGGGCAATATATACCCTATACATGCGACATCACAGCAAATACTCTGTGTCATCACACCCACTGTATTGACAACGTCACAACTACTCTTTGTATGACATCACATTCTGCGTATGTATAGCATTTTGCACTGTAGAAGACATCACATCCTCACGTTATGACATCAAACCACCATTTCTAAGGCATCACACACAGTATATTTGACATCATATCCACAGTATCTCTGTCATCACATCCAGTGTTTTGATGATATCACAACAAGTGTATCTATGAGATATCATCCGCTATATATGATGACATCATATCCATTGTATACAATACATATTCAAAAGTTTTGTTACGTCACTACCACTGTATCTGTGTCTCACACCCACTCTTTCATCTTATCACACCCTTTGTATGTATGACATCACACCAATGTTTGCGTACCATCATAAACACTGTTTAAGGCATCACATCCACATTTTATGACATGACACCACATTATTTATGACATCGCATGCACTGTACTCATGACATCACTCCAAATATATCTGACATTGCATCCACTGTATCTGTGTCATCACAACCACTCTAATGATGATCTCAGACCATGTACGCGTGACATCACACCCATTTTATGTATGATATCTTACGCACTATACATAACGTCGCATCCACTCTTTATGACCTCACACCATTATAGTCAACGCATTACCTCCATTGCATTCGTGGCATCACAGACACTATAGATGAGATCACACACATGACAAAACAAACGTTATATCTGCCATCTCACCCATGGTATCTGAGACTACATCCACTGTATCTGTGTTCTCAAACCCAGTGTATCAATTATACCACACCCACTCTCTGGACGACGATCACACACACTCTGTGTATGACAGCATATTCAGGATGAATGATATGACATAAACTCTTTATGACATCACAGCCCTATATGTATGACATCACAGCTAGTATATTTATGACATCATATCAAATATTTATGATATCACACATACTGCTTTGAAGAAAATGCATCGTCTATACCTGATATCTCACCCACTATATTTGACATCACTGCCACTGTATTTGTGCCATCACACTAATGTGTACACGTGTAAACATGTGTATCGATGTACCTCTGTGTCGATGACATCACAAGTATGTAAGCTATGACACGGCACACTTATGACATCATACACATTCTACATGACACCACATTCACACTTTATGACATCAATGATCAGTATTTATGACATCACAGACACTGCATTCATGACATCAGATCCCCTCTATATGACATCACATCCACGGTTTATACCATCTCATCCCCTATACCTGTGACATCACAGCCACTCCATCTGTACCATCACATCCACTATGGTTCTGAATTCATATCCACTATATTTGACATGAAACACACCGTGTTAAGACAATACAACCACTCTATCTGACAGCATAACTTCCATAATCTGTATCAGTGTGATAACTCCCATTCTATCAATGATATACCACACACTGTATGCAGGTCACCACACATACTATATGTATAGAACACTATGCAGTATATACGACATCACACCCACGCTGGGTGACATCAAGTGACTCTATTCATGACATCAAATTTTCTTTATCTGACATCACACCCTTTATATCTGACAGCACATCCACTATTCCTGTGTCATCACACACAGATTATCGATCATATAACACCCACTGTATATATGATATCACAGCCACAATGTCTATGACATCTTTTGAACTACATAGGACATCACATCCACTCTGTATGATATCACACCACTCTATGACATCACACACACTGTTGTCATGTCATCAACCCAGTATATCTGACATCGCATCCACTCTACCTGGGTCATTACTGAGTATATTGATTATACCACACCAGCATTATGTGTGATATCAAACCCACTATACGTATGACATCCTATGATTAATTTGTGACATAACACCCACTCTTTTCTGACATCAAAGGACTGTATTCATGGCAACACACCCACTCGATTCATGACACCACACCCGCTCTATAGGACATCACATACACTGTACTTGTGACATCACAGCCACTGTAATTATGACAAACACCTACTATGCTTTAGACACCATACTCAGTAAAAATAACATAACATCTCACTTGGTATGTGAGTGGGAACACTACCACTGTATCCCATGTCATGGCACATACTACGTTTAGGACATCATATCCACTATATACGTTCTCACCCACACTGTGTGTATGACTACACAAGTTCTATGTCTGTCTTGAAACCCGTTCTAACTGCCATCACATCCACTGTATATGTCATCACACCCACTTTGTCGACGCCATCACACCAACTATGTAGGAGATCACAGGTGGCATATGTATGCCATCAGATGCACTACACATGACATCATATCCACACTCTATGACAACAATCCTCAGTATTTGACATCACATGCAGTGTATTCATGACATCACACGCATTGTGTACGATATGACATTTCATCTACTGTGTATGATATCACATTCACTATATAAGTGACATCATACAATGACTCTATCTATGACATCACAAACTCTACCTTTATGAACTTATCTACTTGATATGGCATCACACACAGTGTTATGAGTACAGAACCGTTGTGTCCTTCACAGACACCATATCTGATATCACACCGACTATATCTGTATCATCACTGCAAATGCATCAATTTTATCAAACCCAGTGTATGTATGACATCACCTCCACTATATGTATGAAATCATATGTAACACCTATGACATCAAATCCACTCTTTACGGCATCTCACCACTTTATTTATGACATCACGTCCACTATATCTGACCTCACATCAACTGGATCTGTGTCATCAGACCCAGTCTATCAATGATATCACAAACAATATATATATGCTATCACATCCAGTATACGTGTGACATCCTATCCACTTTATTTATGACACCACGACCACTCTGTATAACATCAAAAAACCTCTGTGTTTCTGACACCACACTTGGCATATGTATGATATCATTTGCACTGTAGATGGCATCTCATCCTCTTTATAACAGCAAACCACAGTATTTATGATGTCACATCCACTTCAGACATGACGTCTCACCCACTATACGGGACAGCACACCCACTGTATCTTTGCCATCACAACCTCTCCACTGATATCACACGCACTTTGATGTGACATCACACCCACTATACGTGTGACATCAGTTGCACTCTATAACATCACATCTACTCCTTAAGTCTTCACACTACTGCACTTATGACGTCACAACCTCTATATATGAAACCACATCCAGTACGCAGGGCAATATATACCCTATACATGCGACATCACAGCAAATACTCTGTGTCATCACACCCACTGTATTGACAACGTCACAACTACTCTTTGTATGACATCACATTCTGCGTATGTATAGCATTTTGCACTGTAGAAGACATCACATCCTCACGTTATGACATCAAACCACCATTTCTAAGGCATCACACACAGTATATTTGACATCATATCCACAGTATCTCTGTCATCACATCCAGTGTTTTGATGATATCACAACAAGTGTATCTATGAGATATCATCCGCTATATATGATGACATCATATCCATTGTATACAATACATATTCAAAAGTTTTGTTACGTCACTACCACTGTATCTGTGTCTCACACCCACTCTTTCATCTTATCACACCCTTTGTATGTATGACATCACACCAATGTTTGCGTACCATCATAAACACTGTTTAAGGCATCACATCCACATTTTATGACATGACACCACATTATTTATGACATCGCATGCACTGTACTCATGACATCACTCCAAATATATCTGACATTGCATCCACTGTATCTGTGTCATCACAACCACTCTAATGATGATCTCAGACCAACTGTACGCGTGACATCACACCCATTTTATGTATGATATCTTACGCACTATACATAACGTCGCATCCACTCTTTATGACCTCACACCATTATAGTCAACGCATTACCTCCATTGCATTCGTGGCATCACAGACACTATAGATGAGATCACACACATGACAAAACAAACGTTATATCTGCCATCTCACCCATGGTATCTGAGACTACATCCACTGTATCTGTGTTCTCAAACCCAGTGTATCAATTATACCACACCCACTCTCTGGACGATATCACACACACTCTGTGTATGACAGCATATTCAGGATGAATGATATGACATAAACTCTTTATGACATCACAGCCCTATATGTATGACATCACAGCTAGTATATTTATGACATCATATCAAATATTTATGATATCACACATACTGCTTTGAAGAAAATGCATCGTCTATACCTGATATCTCACCCACTATATTTGACATCACTGCCACTGTATTTGTGCCATCACACTAATGTGTACACGTGTAAACATGTGTATCGATGTACCTCTGTGTCGATGACATCACAAGTATGTAAGCTATGACACGGCACACTTATGACATCATACACATTCTACATGACACCACATTCACACTTTATGACATCAATGATCAGTATTTATGACATCACAGACACTGCATTCATGACATCAGAATCCCTCTATATGACATCACATCCACGGTTTATACCATCTCATCCCCTATACCTGTGACATCACAGCCACTCCATCTGTACCATCACATCCACTATGGTTCTGAATTCATATCCACTATATTTGACATGAAACACACCGTGTTAAGACAATACAACCACTCTATCTGACAGCATAACTTCCATAATCTGTATCAGTGTGATAACTCCCATTCTATCAATGATATACCACACACTGTATGCAGGTCACCACACATACTATATGTATAGAACACTATGCAGTATATACGACATCACACCCACGCTGGGTGACATCAAGTGACTCTATTCATGACATCAAATTTTCTTTATCTGACATCACACCCTTTATATCTGACAGCACATCCACTATTCCTGTGTCATCACACACAGATTATCGATCATATAACACCCACTGTATATATGATATCACAGCCACAATGTCTATGACATCTTTTGAACTACATAGGACATCACATCCACTCTGTATATGATATCACACCACTCTATGACATCACACACACTGTTGTCATGTCATCAACCCAGTATATCTGACATCGCATCCACTCTACCTGGGTCATTACTGAGTATATTGATTATACCACACCAGCATTATGTGTGATATCAAACCCACTATACGTATGACATCCTATGATTAATTTGTGACATAACACCCACTCTTTCTGACATCAAAGGACTGTATTCATGGCAACACACCCACTCGATTCATGACACCACACCCGCTCTATATAGGACATCACATACACTGTACTTGTGACATCACAGCCACTGTAATTATGACAAGACACCTACTATGCTTTAGACACCATACTCAGTAAAAATAACATCTCACTTGGTATGTGAGTGGGAACACTACCACTGTATCCCATGTCATGGCACATACTACGTTTAGGACATCATATCCACTATATACGTTCTCACCCACACTGTGTGTATGACTACACAAGTTCTATGTCTGTCTTGAAACCGTTCTAACTGCCATCACATCCACTGTATATGTCATCACACCCACTTTGTCGACGCCATCACACCAACTATGTAGGAGATCACAGGTGGCATATGTATGCCATCAGATGCACTACACATGACATCATATCCACACACTATGACAACAATCCTCAGTATTTGACATCACATGCAGTGTATTCATGACATCACACGCATTGTGTACGATATGACATTTCATCTACTGTGTATGATATCACATTCACTATATAAGTGACATCATACAATGACTCTATCTATGACATCACAAACTCTACCTTTATGAACTTATCTACTTGATATGGCATCACACACAGTGTTATGAGTACAGAACCGTTGTGTCCTTCACAGACACCATATCTGATATCACACCGACTATATCTGTATCATCACTGCAAATGCATCAATTTTATCAAACCCAGTGTATGTATGACATCACCTCCACTATATGTATGAAATCATATGTAACACCTATGACATCAAATCCACTCTTTACGGCATCTCACCACTTTATTTATGACATCACGTCCACTATATCTGACCTCACATCAACTGGATCTGTGTCATCAGACCCAGTCTATCAATGATATCACAAACAATATATATATGCTATCACATCCAGTATACGTGTGACATCCTATCCACTTTATTTATGACACCACGACCACTCTGTATAACATCAAAACCCTCTGTGTTTCTGACACCACACTTGGCATATGTATGATATCATTTGCACTGTAGATGGCATCTCATCCTCTTTATAACAGCAAACCACAGTATTTATGATGTCACATCCACTTCAGACATGACGTCTCACCCACTATACGGGACAGCACACCCACTGTATCTTTGCCATCACAACCTCTCCACTGATATCACACGCACTTTGATGTGACATCACACCCACTATACGTGTGACATCAGTTGCACTCTATAACATCACATCTACTCCTTAAGTCTTCACACTACTGCACTTATGACGTCACAACCTCTATATATGAAAAACCACATCCAGTACGCAGGGCAATATATACCCTATACATGCGACATCACAGCAAATACTCTGTGTCATCACACCCACTGTATTGACAACGTCACACTACTCTTTGTATGACATCACATTCTGCGTATGTATAGCATTTTGCACTGTAGAAGACATCACATCCTCACGTTATGACATCAAACCACCATTTCTAAGGCATCACACACAGTATATTTGACATCATATCCACAGTATCTCTGTCATCACATCCAGTGTTTTGATGATATCACAACAAGTGTATCTATGAGATCTCATCCGCTATATATGATGACATCATATCCATTGTATACAATACATATTCAAAAGTTTTGTTACGTCACTACCACTGTATCTGTGTCTCACACCCACTCTTTCATCTTATCACACCCTTTGTATGTATGACATCACACCAATGTTTGCGTACCATCATAAACACTGTTTAAGGCATCACATCCACATTTTATGACATGACACCACATTATTTATGACATCGACAAACGTTATCATCTGCCATCTCACCCATGGTATCTGATGACTACATCCACTGTACATCTGTGTCTTTTAATGACTCAAACCCATTATGTATCAACGCATTATACACCTTGCATTCCATCACAGAACACTCTCTGGACGACACGATTATATCACACACTCCATCTGTGTCCACTGACAGCATATTCAGGATGAATGATATGATATGACATAAACTCTTTATGACATCACAGCCCTATATGTATGACATCACAGCTAGTATATTTATGACATCATATCAAATATTTATGATATCACACATACTGCTTTCAAGAAAATGCATCGTCTATACCTGATATCTCACCCACTATATTTGACATCACTGCCACTGTATTTGTGCCATCACACTAATGTGTACACGTGTAAACATGTGTATCGATGTACCTCTGTGTCGATGACATCACAAGTATGTAAGCTATGACACGGCACACTTATGACATCATACACATTCTACATGACACCACATTCACACTTTATGACATCAATGATCAGTATTTTATGACATCACAGACACTGCATTCATGACATCAGATCCCCTCTATATGACATCACATCCACGGTTATACCATCTCATCCCCTATACCTGTGACATCACAGCCACTCCATCTGTACCATCACATCCCTATGGTTTTGAATTCATATCCACTATATTTGACATGAAACACACCTGTGTTAAGACAATACAAACCACTCTATCTGACAGCATAACTTCCATTATCTGTATCAGTGTGATAACTCCATTCTATCAATGATATACCACACACTGTATGCAGGTCCCCACACATACTATTGTATAGACACTATGCAGTATATACGACATCACACCCACGCTGGGTGACATCAAGTGACTCTATTCATGACATCAAATTTTCTTTATCTGACATCACAACCTTTATATCTGACAGCACATCCACTATTCCTGTGTCATCACACACAGATTATCGATCATATAACACCCACTGTATATTATGAAATATCACAGCCACAATATCTATGACATCTTTTGAACTACATAGGACATCACATCCACTCTGTATGATATCACAACACTCTATGACATCACACACACTGTTGTCATGTCATCAACCCACTATATCTGATATCGCATCCACTCTACCTGGGTCATTACTGAGTATATTGATTATACCACACCAGCATTATGTGTGATATCAAACCCACTATACGTATGACATCCTATGATTAATTTGTGACATAACACCCACTCTTTCTGACATCAAAGGACTGTATTCATGGCAACACACCCACTCGATTCATGACACCACACCCGCTCTATAGGACATCACATACACTGTATTGTGACATCACAGCCACTGTAATTATGACAAGACACCTACTATGCTTTTGAGACACCATTCTCAGTTAAAATAACATCTCACTTGGTATATGAGTGAGAACACTACCACTGTAATCCCATGTCATGTGCACATACTACGTTTTAGGGACATCATATCCACTATATACGTTCTCACCCACACTGTGTGTATGACTACACAAGTTCTATGTCTGTCTTGAAACCCGTTCTAACTGCCATCACATCACACTGTATATGTCATCACACCCACTTTGTCGACGCCATCACACCAACTATGTAGCAGGAGATCACAGGTGGCATATGTATGCCATCAGATGCACTACACATGACACAATATCCACACTCTATGACAACAATCCTCATATTTATGACATCACATGCAGTGTATTCATGACATCACACACATTAGTGTACGATATGACATTTCATCTACTGTGTATGATATCACATTCACTATATAAGTGACATCATACAATGAGACTCTATCTATGACATCACAAACTCTACCTTTATGAACTTATCTACTTGATATGGCATCAACACACATTTGTTATGAGGTACAGAACCGATTGTGTCCTTCACAGACACCATATCTGATATCACACCGACTGTATCTGTATCATCACTGCAAAATTCATCAATTTTTATCAAACCCAGTGTATTTATGACATCACCTCCACTATATGTATGAAATCATATGTAACACCTATGACATCAAATCCACTCTGTACGACATCTCACCACTTTATTTATGACATCACGTCCACTATATCTTGACCTCACATCAACTGGATCTGTTGTCATCAGAACCCAGTCTATCAATGATATCACAAACAATATATATATTGCTATCACATCCAGTATACGTGTGACTCCTATCCACTTTATTTATGAACACCACACCACTCTGTATAAATATCAAAACCCTCTGTGTTTCTGACACCACACTTGGCATATGTATGATATCATTTGCACTGTAGATGGCATTTCATCCTCTTTATAACACACAAACGCACAGTATTTAATGATGTCACATGTCCACATTCAGACATGACGTCTCACCACCAACTATACGGGACATCACACCCACTGTATCTCTGCCATCACAACCTCTCCACTGATATCAGCACAACTGCACTTTGATGTGACCCCATTACGGTGACTCAGTTGCACTCTTAACATCAATACTCCTTAAGTTTCACCTAGCACTTATGAGTACACCTTTATATGAAACCACATCATACGCAGGCTTATACCCTATACATGCGACATCACAGCAATACTCTTGTCATCACACCATGTATGCAACACACTACTTTGTTGAATCACTTGTATGTATGCATTTTCATGTAGAGACTCACATCTCAGTTAGACAAAAACACATTTAAGCACAACACAGTATATTTGACTAATCCCAGTTCCTTCATCAATCCATGTTTTTGTATCACAACAGTGTATCTATAGTTCATCCGTATATGTGAATCATCATTGTATAAAATACATATTCAAAGTTTGTTACTCCACCACTTATCTGTGTTACACCCACTCTTTCACTTTCCACCTTTGTATGTATGACATCACACCAATGTTTGTACCATCATAACTGTTTAAGGCATCCATCCAATTTATGCATACACCACATATTAGGGCATGCATGACGACTCATGACATCATCCAATATATCTGACATTCATCCACTGTACTGTGTATCACACCACTTAATGATGATTCAAACTGTCGTGACATCACCCTTTATGTATATATTTACGCCTTACATACTCGACCATCTTATGCCCACACCTTTGTCATCCATTACCCATGATTTGGATAAAACCCCCATAGTGATCACACACATGACAACCAACTTATTCTGCATCTCACCCTGTATCTGAACTACATCACGTATCTGTGTTCTCAACCAGTGTACAATTATACACACCCACTCCTGCGATATACAACACTCTGTTTACGCTATTCAGGATGAGATATACATAAACTCTTTATGACATCCGCCCTATATGTATGACATCACGCAGTATTTATGCATCATATCAATATTTAATTCACATATGCTTCAGAAATGTCGTCTATACTGTATCTACCCATATATTTGACTCCTGCACTTATTGTGCCATCCACTATGTGTACAGTGTAAACATGTGTACATTACCTGTGTCGATGACATCACAGAGAGTATGACCGCACACTTTGAATCTACAATTTCATACCACATCCACTTTATGCACAATGACGTATTATGACATCACAGACATGCATTCATGACATCAGACCTTAATGACATCACATCCACGTTTATCCTCCATCCTATCCCTGGACATCACACCACTCATCTGTCCATCAATCCCTATGTTCTGAATTCTATCCATATATTTGACATGAACAACGGTTAAGACAATAAACACTCTATCTGACATAATTCCATAATCGTTCTGTATAATCCCTTATCATGATAACCACACTTTGCAGGTCCCCAAACCATACTATGTTGACATATGAGTATATCGACATCACACCACGCTGGGTGACATAAGGACATTCATGCATAAATTCTTTATCTCCACACACCTTTATCGACAACCATCCACTTTCCGTGTCCACACAAGTTTCGATCATTTTCCCCTGTATAGATACACAGCCACATACTATGCTTTAACTAAGGACCACATCCACTTGATGTACACACTTATGACATCCCACACTGTGTCTGTCATACCATATATCTAATCGCATCCATGTACGGGTCATACTATTATTATTACCACACCAGCATTATTGTGTATCAAACCACTTACGTGCATCTTGATTATTGGACATAACACCACTCTTTCTGACATCAAGGCTTTTCATGCAATACCCACGTTTCTGACACCCACCCCTTTTAAACATCCTACACTGTTTTGTAAACCAGCATGTTTAGACAAGACACCTACTAGCTTAGACACCTTTGTTAAAATAATCTCACTGGTAATGGTGGACATACCATGATCCAGTCAGGGCACAACCGTTTAGCACATACACTATATCTTCTCACCACACTTGTGTATACACAAGCTCTATTCGCAAACCGTCAACTGCCACACACCATTATTGCATCCACCCTTGTAGCCATCCCCCAAACTATGAGGATCAAGGTGCATATTATGCCACAGATCACTACACATGACAATTCCACACTTGACAAATCCTCAGATTATGACACACATGCATGTTCATGAATCACACCATTGTGTACGATTGGTTTATCTACTGGTACTGATATCTCATTCTCTATATAAGTGACATCATTACAATGACTTATTGTACTTTGGACCATCACACACTCTACCCTTTATGGAAATTATTTACTTGACATATGGCAGCACTCACAGTTGTCTATGAGGATGAAATACCCGTTGTGTCCCTTCACAGGATCAACCTTGTCCTGATATCACAGACGCTGTATCTGTATCACTCACTGCATCAATGTTATCAATTTTATTCAAAGACAGTGTATGTATGACTTCAACCTCCAATTTGTATGTACATGAAAGCATTTGTATCACCTTTGGGGGGACATCAACATTCCTCACTCTGTTTCGGACATCACACCACATTGATTTATGACAATCACATCCAAACTATATCTGTCCTCACCATCAAACTGATCATGTGTCATCTCAACCACTCCAGTCTATCAAATGTTATCACCAAAACAATATATATATGCTATCCACATCCAGTATACGTGTGACTTCTATCCACTTAATTTATGACTACACAACCACTCTGGTATAATAAAACCTCTGTGTTTCTGACACACACTGCAATTATGATATCATTTGCATGTAATGGCATCCATCCTCTTATAACAGCAACACAGTATTAGTGTCACCCATTCAGACATGACTCTCACCCCTTCGGACACACACCCACTGTACTTTGCCATCACAACCTCTCCAGATATCCACGCATTGATGGACTCACCCATATACGTGTGACATCAGTTGCACTCTAACCACATCTACTCCTTAAGTCTTAACTCGCACTTATGAGTCACACCTATATTAAAACCATCAGTACCCCCCCCCCCCCCCCCCCCCCCCCCCCCCCCCCCCCCCCCCCCCCCCCCCCCCCCCCCCCCCCCCCCCCCCCCCCCCCCCCCCCCCCCCCCCCCCCCCCCCCCCCCCCCCCCCCCCCCCCCCCCCCCCCCCCCCCCCCCCCCCCCCCCCCCCCCCCCCCCCCCCCCCCCCCCCCCCCCCCCCCCCCCCCCCCCCCCCCCCCCCCCCCCCCCCCCCCCCCCCCCCCCCCCCCCCCCCCCCCCCCCCCCCCCCCCCCCCCCCCCCCCCCCCCCCCCCCCCCCCCCCCCCCCCCCCCCCCCCCCCCCCCCCCCCCCCCCCCCCCCCCCCCCCCCCCCCCCCCCCCCCCCCCCCCCCCCCCCCCCCCCCCCCCCCCCCCCCCCCCCCCCCCCCCCCCCCCCCCCCCCCCCCCCCCCCCCCCCCCCCCCCCCCCCCCCCCCCCCCCCCCCCCCCCCCCCCCCCCCCCCCCCCCCCCCCCCCCCCCCCCCCCCCCCCCCCCCCCCCCCCCCCCCCCCCCCCCCCCCCCCCCCCCCCCCCCCCCCCCCCCCCCCCCCCCCCCCCCCCCCCCCCCCCCCCCCCCCCCCCCCCCCCCCCCCCCCCCCCCCCCCCCCCCCCCCCCCCCCCCCCCCCCCCCCCCCCCCCCCCCCCCCCCCCCCCCCCCCCCCCCCCCCCCCCCCCCCCCCCCCCCCCCCCCCCCCCCCCCCCCCCCCCCCCCCCCCCCCCCCCCCCCCCCCCCCCCCCCCCCCCCCCCCCCCCCCCCCCCCCCCCCCCCCCCCCCCCCCCCCCCCCCCCCCCCCCCCCCCCCCCCCCCCCCCCCCCCCCCCCCCCCCCCCCCCCCCCCCCCCCCCCCCCCCCCCCCCCCCCCCCCCCCCCCCCCCCCCCCCCCCCCCCCCCCCCCCCCCCCCCCCCCCCCCCCCCCCCCCCCCCCCCCCCCCCCCCCCCCCCCCCCCCCCCCCCCCCCCCCCCCCCCCCCCCCCCCCCCCCCCCCCCCCCCCCCCCCCCCCCCCCCCCCCCCCCCCCCCCCCCCCCCCCCCCCCCCCCCCCCCCCCCCCCCCCCCCCCCCCCCCCCCCCCCCCCCCCCCCCCCCCCCCCCCCCCCCCCCCCCCCCCCCCCCCCCCCCCCCCCCCCCCCCCCCCCCCCCCCCCCCCCCCCCCCCCCCCCCCCCCCCCCCCCCCCCCCCCCCCCCCCCCCCCCCCCCCCCCCCCCCCCCCCCCCCCCCCCCCCCCCCCCCCCCCCCCCCCCCCCCCCCCCCCCCCCCCCCCCCCCCCCCCCCCCCCCCCCCCCCCCCCCCCCCCCCCCCCCCCCCCCCCCCCCCCCCCCCCCCCCCCCCCCCCCCCCCCCCCCCCCCCCCCCCCCCCCCCCCCCCCCCCCCCCCCCCCCCCCCCCCCCCCCCCCCCCCAAAAAAAAAAAAAAAAAAAAAAAAAAAAAAAAAAAAAAAAAAAAAAAAAAAAAAAAAAAAAAAAAAAAAAAAAAAAAAAAAAAAAAAAAAAAAAAAAAAAAAAAAAAAAAAAAAAAAAAAAAAAAAAAAAAAAAAAAAAAAAAAAAAAAAAAAAAAAAAAAAAAAAAAAAAAAAAAAAAAAAAAAAAAAAAAAAAAAAAAAAAAAAAAAAAAAAAAAAAAAAAAAAAAAAAAAAAAAAAAAAAAAAAAAAAAAAAAAAAAAAAAAAAAAAAAAAAAAAAAAAAAAAAAAAAAAAAAAAAAAAAAAAAAAAAAAAAAAAAAAAAAAAAAAAAAAAAAAAAAAAAAAAAAAAAAAAAAAAAAAAAAAAAAAAAAAAAAAAAAAAAAAAAAAAAAAAAAAAAAAAAAAAAAAAAAAAAAAAAAAAAAAAAAAAAAAAAAAAAAAAAAAAAAAAAAAAAAAAAAAAAAAAAAAAAAAAAAAAAAAAAAAAAAAAAAAAAAAAAAAAAAAAAAAAAAAAAAAAAAAAAAAAAAAAAAAAAAAAAAAAAAAAAAAAAAAAAAAAAAAAAAAAAAAAAAAAAAAAAAAAAAAAAAAAAAAAAAAAAAAAAAAAAAAAAAAAAAAAAAAAAAAAAAAAAAAAAAAAAAAAAAAAAAAAAAAAAAAAAAAAAAAAAAAAAAAAAAAAAAAAAAAAAAAAAAAAAAAAAAAAAAAAAAAAAAAAAAAAAAAAAAAAAAAAAAAAAAAAAAAAAAAAAAAAAAAAAAAAAAAAAAAAAAAAAAAAAAAAAAAAAAAAAAAAAAAAAAAAAAAAAAAAAAAAAAAAAAAAAAAAAAAAAAAAAAAAAAAAAAAAAAAAAAAAAAAAAAAAAAAAAAAAAAAAAAAAAAAAAAAAAAAAAAAAAAAAAAAAAAAAAAAAAAAAAAAAAAAAAAAAAAAAAAAAAAAAAAAAAAAAAAAAAAAAAAAAAAAAAAAAAAAAAAAAAAAAAAAAAAAAAAAAAAAAAAAAAAAAAAAAAAAAAAAAAAAAAAAAAAAAAAAAAAAAAAAAAAAAAAAAAAAAAAAAAAAAAAAAAAAAAAAAAAAAAAAAAAAAAAAAAAAAAAAAAAAAAAAAAAAAAAAAAAAAAAAAAAAAAAAAAAAAAAAAAAAAAAAAAAAAAAAAAAAAAAAAAAAAAAAAAAAAAAAAAAAAAAAAAAAAAAAAAAAAAAAAAAAAAAAAAAAAAAAAAAAAAAAAAAAAAAAAAAAAAAAAAAAAAAAAAAAAAAAAAAAAAAAAAAAAAAAAAAAAAAAAAAAAAAAAAAAAAAAAAAAAAAAAAAAAAAAAAAAAAAAAAAAAAAAAAAAAAAAAAAAAAAAAAAAAAAAAAAAAAAAAAAAAAAAAAAAAAAAAAAAAAAAAAAAAAAAAAAAAAAAAAAAAAAAAAAAAAAAAAAAAAAAAAAAAAAAAAAAAAAAAAAAAAAAAAAAAAAAAAAAAAAAAAAAAAAAAAAAAAAAAAAAAAAAAAAAAAAAAAAAAAAAAAAAAAAAAAAAAAAAAAAAAAAAAAAAAAAAAAAAAAAAAAAAAAAAAAAAAAAAAAAAAAAAAAAAAAAAAAAAAAAAAAAAAAAAAAAAAAAAAAAAAAAAAAAAAAAAAAAAAAAAAAAAAAAAAAAAAAAAAAAAAAAAAAAAAAAAAAAAAAAAAAAAAAAAAAAAAAAAAAAAAAAAAAAAAAAAAAAAAAAAAAAAAAAAAAAAAAAAAAAAAAAAAAAAAAAAAAAAAAAAAAAAAAAAAAAAAAAAAAAAAAAAAAAAAAAAAAAAAAAAAAAAAAAAAAAAAAAAAAAAAAAAAAAAAAAAAAAAAAAAAAAAAAAAAAAAAAAAAAAAAAAAAAAAAAAAAAAAAAAAAAAAAAAAAAAAAAAAAAAAAAAAAAAAAAAAAAAAAAAAAAAAAAAAAAAAAAAAAAAAAAAAAAAAAAAAAAAAAAAAAAAAAAAAAAAAAAAAAAAAAAAAAAAAAAAAAAAAAAAAAAAAAAAAAAAAAAAAAAAAAAAAAAAAAAAAAAAAAAAAAAAAAAAAAAAAAAAAAAAAAAAAAAAAAAAAAAAAAAAAAAAAAAAAAAAAAAAAAAAAAAAAAAAAAAAAAAAAAAAAAAAAAAAAAAAAAAAAAAAAAAAAAAAAAAAAAAAAAAAAAAAAAAAAAAAAAAAAAAAAAACCCCCCGTTGTAGACATAAACCCCAAATTTTCTAAAAAAAAACCGTTTGGCATCCCCACCACTTTTAACATCCCCATTTTATAATCCAAAAGATCATGAACATCCAAATTATTTGACTTTCATCCAGTTTTTTCATCAAACCATTTTTTTAAAAATTAATTTTTTCCTAAAACCTTTTCCATAAACCCCTTTTTATGTAAATCTCCCTTCAAAACTTAACCCCCTTTTAGCCCCACACCATTTTTCATGAACCCCTTATTTGGGGCATCCAGACATATATGAACCAAATGAAAACCAAAACTTATTTGCCCCAAACCATTAGAACAACCACTTACGTGTTCCAAAAATGTATAATTACCCCCCCAACCCTTAAGTTCCAAAACCACCTTTATGCCCCATTGGGGAAAGAATAAAAAAAACTTTTAATCACACCCCCTATAGTAGCCCACACAGAAAATTTTTTTCCCAATCAAAATTTTATGAATAACATACTGTTTTCAAAAAAGATTTAATATACCACCCTTTTTGACTCACCCACTTTTTGCCACAATAAGTGTAATTAAAAAATTTTTATGAAACCCCTTTGAGACTCCATAGTAATATGACAAAAATTAGAATCACCTTTCTCTAAAATTCCCCCTTTTTATGATAACATATTAAAACATAAAGACCCCAGGAATTGAAAATAAAAACCCTTATAGGACATCAAAACCCCTTTTTTAAATTCCACCCCAACCCCTTGACATAAACCCATCTCGACACCATCCACTTTTTTGAATTCATACCCATATTTTGACATAAAACCCCGTTAAGACAAAAAACCCCTCTTTTGACCAAAAACTTCCTAATCTTATCTGTATAACCCCTTTATATAAAAAAAAAATTTTTTTGAAAAAAATACCCCCCCTTTTTCGGGACCCAATCTTATGTTAAAACCATCTTTTCAATAACCCACCTGGGTGCACAAATCTTTTTATAAAAAATTCTTTATTCCTCAAAACCCTTTTATCAAACCCCCTACCCCGGGCAAAAAAATTTTTCGACTTTAAAACCCTTATATTTACCACCCAATATTTTTCCAACTAATGACTACACCATTTATATACACCACTTTTTGACACCCAAAACTTTGACATCAACCCACTTTTGAATCCACCCTTCCTGGGCTTTACATTATTGTTTTTCCACCAATTTTTTGGGAAATTCAAACCCACTTACGGGGGCATTATGATAATTTTATAAACCCCCATTTTTGAATCAAAACTTATTATGGCAACCCCCCATTTTTGGACAACCCCCCTCTTGAACCCCAAACCTGTATTTTGCAACACCCCACTGAATTTGAAAACCCCTATGTTTTAACCCCTTTATTAAAAAAAATCTCGGGGTATAGGGTGGGAAAACCCCCCAAAAATCCCATTCAGGGATATTTTGGACACTACCACTTATCTTCTCCCCAAAACTTTTTAGGATTTCCAACCTATTCTTTTCAAACCCTTTAACTCCACACTTCATTTTAATTATCCACCCATGTTAGCCATCCACCAACTTGGGAGATCAAAAATATTAGATCAATCATAAATGCAAATCCACCCCCTTTAAAACAACCCCCAAATTTTGAAACACTCATTTTCATACCCCCCCAATTTGTACGATTAAATTTTAAAATTTTTGTTATTATCCTTCCTATAAAAGTGACATCAACAAAACCTATCTAGACATCACAACTCTCTTTATGAACTTATCTATTGATGGGGGCATCACACCATGTTATAAAAAAACCGTTTGCCCTTTCACAAAACCCCAAATTTGTATCAACCGACTTTATCGATCTCACTGCAAATCTCAATTTATAAAACCCGTTTATGTATGACATCTCCTCCACATTGTATGGAAATCATTGTAAACACTATGACATAAAATCACGCTTTACGACATCACCCACACTTTATTTTATGACATCACGTCCAACTATATCTATCATGACCTCATCACAGTTCAACAATGTGATCTGATGATCATCAGACCCAGTCTATCATGATATCACAAACACAATAATATTTAACTGCTATCACATCCAGTATACGTGTGACATCCTATCCACTTTATTTATGACACCGCACCAACCACATCTGTATATACATCAAAACCCCTCTGTGTTTCTGACAACCACACTTGGGTCATACTTTGCATATGATGGATCATCATTTGCACTGTAGATGGCATCCACATCGCTGCTTTATAACAGCAAACCACAGTATTTAAATAGATGTCACAAAAAAATCCACTTCGAGAGACATGACGAGCATCTCACTAACCACTAGACGTGGACAGCACACCCACTGTAATCGTTTGCCCGATCACAAACGGTCTCCCACTGATATCACACGCCTTTGATGTGACAGTCACACCCACTATACGTGTGGACAGGATTCACTTTATGCACTCTATAACAGTCCACATCTGAACTCTCCATTAAGTATACACAGACTACTGCACATTATGACATGAAACACAACCTCTATATATGAAACCGCCACATCGCGAAGTACGCAGGACAATATATACCCTATACATGCGAACATCACAGCATATACTCTGTGTCAATCACACCCACTGTATTAAACAACGTCACACCTACCTCTTTGTAGGACATCACATTCTGGTATACGTTTAGCAAATTTGACACTGTAGTAACGACATCTACATCACTCACGTTTTGACATCCAACCACATTTCTAAGG
>JAJLRB010001132.1:0-36157 GCA_020976825.1 Odocoileus hemionus | reverse complement strand
GAAAAACAGAAAAGATGCAAATACTAGCTAAGACAATGCTACAAACTTTTAAAAACAGAAATGAAGGATGCTTTACATGTGGAGATAAAAACCGTTTAAAAAGGGACTGCCCTAAGAGGCTAATAAAAAGCCTCCAAAAATTTCTCCTTGCTGCCACAGAGGAATGCACTGGGCCAAAGACAGTAAATTTAAATTTGATATTGAAGGAAAACCTACTTAAGGAAACTCCAAAGAGGGGACCACCCAGGTCCCCTACAACAAAAAAATAGGGGCACATTCTATCTTATCCTTGAAAGCTTCAACGTACAACAGAGCTGCTGTTAATACAACAGCCCTAAATGATTTTTTTTTCCTTTACGATTAAGCAGTCCCTTTTAGAGTACCTACTGGAGTTTTTGGACCCCTGCCCCCACAAACCTTCAGGCTTTTACAGGGCTGATCTCATTTGGCTTCTAAAGGAATTACTGTTTTGCGTGGAATAATTGATTCAAATTATAAAGGAGAAATTCAAATTGTGATGTCAGCTCAGATTCTATGACAATTCAAAAGGAGGGACAAAAATGCTCAATTACTTCTTTTGCCTTACACTTCTATTAACATCTCTACTAATGTAGGGAGAGGCTGATTTGGTAATACAGATCAAAAACAATCCTTATGGACATCATTGTTATTTAAATATGTCTGACCAAATATAAACATCAAAATTAATGGTAAAAGATTTTCTGGACCCTCAGTACTGGGTCTAATATTATCATTTCCAAACTATTGTGGCCCATATCCTGACCTATACAAAAGGTCTCTTGCCAAATTGCAGGAATTTCTCAAGCCAAAATAAAATAAGTTTATCAAAATATTCAAATCTTCACATATCGTAGACCAAAGTCCAACCTACAACCTTAAGAATTTATTTGATAGATGCACCCTTTAATCTAATAGAAAGGGGCTTACTTATGCAATGACAAACTCAGATATACATTCCACATTTTTCTTAGGGGCCACTGCTCATTTTACAAACAAAACCGTTATTAATATAACTGAGAAAATTTATGAGCCTATTTAGACAAAGCAATGGCCCCTTATGAAAGAAAAATTACAAGCTAATAAAGAACTTATAAACACACAATTAAAATGGAAAAATATTGAAGAATCTTGATCTTTTTGGAACTCTCATATTTTTGTTATACAAAGGTAATATAACAAATGGTGTCTCTTAACAGAGTTTAAAAAAGTTAATTCTTTTTTGAAACATGGTGCTGCATTGTAACCAGAGATCCCATTACTATTCATCAAAATTGGCACATTACTATTACTGATTCACAAGATTGATTTTTTTTATGCCTTTACACCCTTTAGACCGGGAGAGACTAACTTTCTCTCTCCCTTATGCTAATCATATCGGGCCTCATAAAAGATTTCAGTAGACTATGTTACCTCAAGTTATGCTTAAAAGTCGTGTTACTGCTGCTGCTAAGTCACTTCAGTCGTGTCCTACTGTATGCGACCCCACAAATGTAAGCTCACCAGGCTCCCCTATCCCTGAGATTCTCCAGACAAGAGTACTGAAATAGGGTTCCATTGCCGTCTCCATAATAGTCCTAGGATTTGTCAAAATTTTGTAGCCAAGGCTTTACGTCCTATGTGACAAAAATTCAATCATGCATATAACATTAACAATATACTATAGCTAGAAAAAGGAGAAAAAGATATTTTTAACACTGAATGGCTATGATATTCTTTAGACTCCAGTGAAGACTGATGAAAATAAAATTTTTTTGAAATTGCAAAACCTGTACTTGATGTACATGTAGTAAAAGAAAGGTTAACTTGTTAAAATATATATATATATATTTATTTGGAACTCAAGTTCTGCCTGGGAAACAAAAAGAGGCTTAAGAAAAAACCTTAAGTTAACTCTTATCATGTCCTTGGGATACACAGCACACTCTATTTAGGACTCCAGCAATGAGCAAATTGGTGGAGAGCTCAAAATAAATAAATAAAACAAAAATTATTTTTTAAATTTCATAAGGGGAACTATGTCTATGTATCTAAAATTATCTATGTCTCAATGAATGTTTTTTTTTTTTTTTTTTTTTTTTTTTTAGTGTGGAGTTAATGGGCTCTATTTGGATTCAGCTTTACATCAAATTAAGGGTGTTCAATGTTGGGTATAATGTTTATTTAATTGTGAATGTGATTTCAATATAATGATTTGTTAATCTAGTAGGGACATGTCTTGAGTTATCAATATTATATAATACTTTTGTTATGCCTTGGTTTGGGGTAAGATACAATTGTCAAAAAAATATAAATTTACATATATATATAGATGAGTTGAAAACTTTTAGATAAGCTCTATTTAAAAAATTGTATTTTTGATAAAATAATCGATTCTCTATAATCAGGAGTGGTCTCTTGGGATGAGAGTGTCTTACATTGCTGGAGTTGTGCTAAATTAAGTAATAGAAGTTTGTTGAATGGCTTGGTCATTTCCAAATTAATTATGATTTTAAAGCGTTAATTGCTGAACATTGGCTTACTCTTACAAGGGGATTCTCTTGCAGAAGAACTGAAGAGATTTTGAGCTGTTAATGAATATAAATATATATTTGTACTGGAAATGGATGTATATACAATATAATATGATTTGATAGATATGTACAATGATCTATAAAATGCAAACATACAAGATATTTCTTGGTTGCTATAGAAAAGTAAAATATAGTCCAGAGGAAGACCAAGTTCAGCACACCAATTCAAGTAAAGCTCCGGGTACCAGGAATCATAACAAGATGAGAGCTGATTCCCTATTTTTGACTCAAGAGGAATGCAACATTCCACAAGCACGTGAACAGGAGGCCTCTCTTAGCTATAGGTATGTGAGAGGGACCCTGAGTTTGCTGCCTCAAGTGGAATGAACACCGAGATGCCGGATTCCCTCCAGTGACTTGAATGCAGGCTAGTCTTTCATCTCCCAAGATGAAGGGATGTGTGAATCCCCTGTGGAGACTTTAGAGAAAGCCCTAGTTCCCCGCCTCATCTCGACAGGAGGCCTCACATCCCCTTGAAAATACGAGAGGAACTTGGAGTTCATTGCGTCAAAAGGAAAACAAGCCTGACTCCTCTTAATAATTGATAGGAATCCGACAATCACTGTGGGAACTGAAAGGGAACTGTGTCTCAAGTCTCACCTAAAGAGGCATCCCTATTGCCCTGCAAAGCCTCGATGAGAATCTCAAGGTGTCCCTCGCAACTAGACATAGGTCTTGACTTCGCTGAACAATCTCGTGTTTTGAAGGGCCATCCAAGTCCTAACTCGAGAATATAGCCCAGGTTCCCGCTGTAACTTGAGAAAAAAGGCAAGACTTCCTCCTCGCTGCCAGATGAGGTCCGATTCCCCTGCTTTGGATGCAGAGCAATTTCTTGTTCCATATCAAACACGAAAGGAGCCTGGACTTCCTGGATGGACCTCCAGAGCGTCCTCAAGAACACTGTTCACAAGTTTAGAGGCACCCTGACATCACCGCAGCAAAATGAAAGAGCTCCATGTTCTCCAAATCAACTCGAGATGACTCCAGATTCTCCTGCATTTTCTGCGGAGCCATCCCGCATTCCCCATTCCCCATCAAACAAGACAAGTGGCTTGACTTCCTTCGGGCAACTCCAGAGATTCCCAGAGAACACCGTCTCAAGTCTAGAAGAATATCAAGTTTAGCACATCAAATCGAGAAAAGTTCAATATACCCAAATCATCTCGAGAGGAGAGCAGATTACCTGGCTTTGACAAAAGAGGAATGCCAGTTTTTCATAAGCACTTCAAGAGGAGACATCTCTGAGCTATAAGAATGTAAGAGGGACCCGGAATTTGCTGCCTCAAATGGAATGGACACGGAGATGCCCTGACTCGAAATATGACCGGATTTCCCTGCAGTGATTTGAATGCAGGCTCGTCTTTCATCTCACAAGATGAAGGGATGTCTGAATCCCCTGTGGAGACTTAGAGAAAGCCTTGATTTCCTGCCTCATCTGGACAAGAGGCCTCACATCCCTTTGACAACTCGAGAGGAACGCGGATTTCAATGCTTTAAAAGAACACGATGCCTGACTCCTCTTGAAAATTGATAGGATACCAATATCCTTGAGGAACCTGGAAAGGAACCCTGGGACTCCCTCCTCACCTCAAGAGGAATGCCTATTGCCATGCCAAGCCTCGAGGAGAATTCCGATGTGTCCCTCGCAACTAGACAGGAGTGCTGACGTCACTGAACGAACTCGAGTTTTGATGGGCCATCCCCGTCCTGACTCAGGAATATACACCAGTTCCCCGCAACAAATCAAGAAAAACCATGAGAATTCCCCCTCGCCAACAGATGAGGCTCCATTCCCCTGCAATGCATACAGACCAAATCCGTGTTCCACATCAAACACAAAAGGAGCCTGGACTTCCTGGATGCAACACCAGAGAATCCCGAAGAACACTGTCACAAGTCTATAGGGGCCCTGAGGTCACCGCAGCAATACCAAAGAGATCCGTTTACCCGAAATCAACTCAAGTTGAGGCCCGATTGCCCTGTATTGGCTCCAGAGCCATCCCACATTCCCCATCAAACACGTTAACAGGTTTTTAACTTCCATCAGGCAACTCCAGAGATTCCCCGAAAACAACAACCAAAGTCTAGAATAACACCAACCTTAGCACCGCAACTCGAGAAAAGCTCCGTGTACCCCAAATTATCTCAAGATGAGAGCGGATTCCCTGGCACCGTCTCAAGAGGAATGAGGACATTCCACAAGCACCTAAGATGAGGCATCTCTCAGCAGTAGGTATGTGAGGGGCAATCTGAGTTTTCTGCCTCAAGAAGAACGGACACCGAGATGCCCTGACTCGAAATAAGGCCGGATTTCCCTGCAGTGACTTGAAAGCAGGCTCGTCTTACATCTCACAAGGTGAAGGGATGTCTGAATCCCCTGTGGAGACCCTAGAGAAAGCCCTAGTTCACCGCCTCATCTCGACGGGATGCCTCACATCCCTTTGACAATGCGAAAGTAACCCGGAGTTCAATGAGTTCAATGTTTCAAAAGGAGATGGTGCCTGAGTCTGCTTGAAAATTGACAGGAATTCCAATATCCCTGTGGCAACTGGAAAGAGAACCTGGGTCTCAAGCCTTACCTCGAGAGGCATCCCTAATGCCCTGCCAAGCGTCGACGAGAATACCGAGGTGTCCCAAGCAACTAGACAGGAGTCCTGACGTCGCTGAACAAACCAGAGTTTTGAAGGGCCATTCCCATCTTAACTCGAGAATATTCCCAAGGTTCCTGCTGCAACTCGAGAAAAACCATGAAACTTCCCCACGCTGTGAGAAGAGGCTCGATTCCCATTCATAGATTGTAGAGTAATTTCGTGTTTCTCGTCAAAAATAAAGGAGCTGTGACTTCCTGGATGGAACTCCAGAGAGTCCCCAAGAACACTGACACAAGTATAGAGGGACCCAGAAGTCACAACAGCAGCATGAAAGCATTCCCTGTACCCTCAAATCAACTCGAGATGAGGCCTGAATCCCCTGCATTAGATCCAGAGCCATTCCGCTGTCAACGTCAAACACAACAAGTGGCTTGGCTTTCCTTAATCAACTCCGGAGATAACCCGGGAACACCGTCCCAAATATAGAGGAACACCAAGTTCAGCACAGCAATCCGAGAAAAGCTCCGTGTACCACAAATCATCTCGAGAGTAGAGATGATTCCATGGGTTCGACTCACATGAAGGCCATCTTTCTACAGCACCTCAAGACAAGGAGTTTCTCAGCTATAGGAATGTAAGAGAGACCATGAGTGTGCTGCCCCAAGTGGAATGGACACCGAGATGCCCTGACTCGAAATAAGGCCGGATATCCCTGCAGTGATTTGAATGCAGGACCGTCTTTCATTTCACAAGGTGAAGGGATGTCTGAATCCCCCCTGTGGAAACTTTAGAGAAAGCACTAGTTCCCCGCCTCATCTCGAGAGGAGGCCTCACATCCCTTTGAAAATTTGAAAGGAACTTGGAGTTCAATGCTTTCAAAGGAGACGATGCCTGAATCCTATTGAAAATTGATAGGAATCCCAATATCCTGTGACACCTGGAAAGGGAACCTGGGTCCCAAGTCTCAACTAAAGAGGGGTCCCTATTGCCCTGCCAATCCTCGAGGAGAATCCCGATGTGTCCCTGGCAACTAGACATGAGTCCTGACGTCTCTGAATAAAAACACACGAGTTTTGAAGGGCCATCCAAGCCCTAACTCGAGAATATGCCCCAGGTTCCCGCCACAACTCGAGAAAAACCACGAGACTTCCCCCTCGCTGTCAGATGAGGCCCGATTCCCCTGCATTGCATGCAGAGCAATTCCGTGTTCCCCATCAAACATGAAAGTAAACTGGACTTCCTGGAAGGAACTTCAGAGAGTCCCCAAGGACAGTGTCACAAGTCTAGAGGAACCCTGATGTCACCGCAGCAAAAAGAAAGGGCTCTGTGTTCCGCAAATCGAGTCGAGATAAGTCCAGATTCCCCTGCATGTGCTCCAGAGCCATCCCGAATTCCCCATCAAACACGAGAAGTGGCTTGACTTCCTTTAAACAGCAACAGAGTATCCCCGATCCCCGAGAACACCGTCCAAAGTCCAGAGGAACACCAAGTTCAGCAGAGCAACTCCTTAAGACAAAACTGCTTAGTCCCCTTCCCCTTTCTTGAGATATGGATTGTTTCCTGACCTTGTGACTAACATTACTCTTGTCCCCTTTGTA
Organism: Odocoileus hemionus; assembly: GCA_020976825.1. Classification (NCBI taxonomy): domain Eukaryota; kingdom Metazoa; phylum Chordata; class Mammalia; order Artiodactyla; family Cervidae; genus Odocoileus; species Odocoileus hemionus. Next base: position 29,377 of record JAJLRB010001132.1, on the reverse strand, counting down.
ACCGTTGCAGTTTGTTTGGTTTGTGGAACTCTATCATTCCCGAAAGAAGTTTCTTGTACTTCAGCCTGTATATACTCATAGAAAAATCATTAAAGCACCTTTGCTCCATTAGAGCTTAGGTCCCCAGGTCTTTTTTTGTCTCTCTCTCTCTTTTTCTGGCTGACTCTCTGGAGCGTGGAGACCCGTCGTGCTCACTTTTCTACCCAGGCTTCTAAGACCCCCTCGAGAGGGCGCCTGGTACCTTGGTGAGTGATGCAAGCCCTGTGTCAAGGACAATATTGGTCCTCTGTGTAAACCAAGGGATATCAGCCTCCTTCTCTCTTTTCCTTTCTGATCGCCAAATGCTGACCACTAGGTTCCCGGTCCATTAAAGAACCCCAGCAAATGTGGCCAAAGAACACGGACACTGGTATACGTGGTATATCCGGTGGAGTGACTCATGGACGTATTGAGGTCTGTAAGTACTAAGGCATGGGTTAAAAGGCTGGCCAGCCCCATTATTTTTCTACTTTGCTCAACATTTCTTTACATTTCAGGGACTTCTGGTTTCACGACAGTGAATAGAGGATTGCCTTCAAACAGTAGTAAAACATAATCCTTAGTTTCCTGATAAACACAGTTTTGACTTATAAATTTGGCTCCGGTCAAAGAAAATGTTAAATGACCACCCAAAAGAAGGAAAAATTATTCCAGTTGATCTCTAGCCTATATGCGCTCTTATTAAAGCTGTCATTCTGCCATTTCAATGTATATTCTAGAACTTCCAATATTCAGCAACAGACAAAAAACATATTATATACATATAAATTAAATGATTAAACTTTACAAAAGGCTCAATTAAAACAATACAAAATATCTCAAAATTTTCTTGCTAGTCCTGCCTTGGCTGTTCTAAATGCTTCTCCTTTGCCACCAGTTGCAACACCAAAAGTCTCTTTTTTGGAACTTAATGAAAAGTTACCTTAATTTTTAAGCTAGACTAGAAGCTGCTCTTTCCCATACTGTAATTGGAGAAGAAACCAAGAAAAAACAGCTCGAGTATTACTAGCTTATGAGAATGCATATCAGAAATGTCAAAGAGCTATAGCTGAAATTTGTCAGACTATGATTATTTTTGATTATATAAAGGCTTGTCACAATCTAGAATCAAAAACTTAAAAGATGCAAATATTAGCTGAAACAATGCTACAAACTTTTAAAAAGAGAAATGAAGGATGCTTTACATGTGGAGAGAAAAACCGTTTAAAATGGGACTGCCCTAAGAAGGCTAATAAAATGCTTCCAAAAATTTGCCCTTGCTGCCACAGAGGAATGCACTGGGCCAAAGACAGTAAATTTAAATTTGATATTGAAGGAAAAAATATTCCAAGAAACTCCAAAGAGGGGACCTCCCAGGTCCCCTACAACAAAATACGGGCAAATTCTATCTTTTCCCTCAAACCCTCAACTTCCAGCAGTGCTGCCATTAATATACCAGCCCTAAATGATTTTTTCCTTTACCCTTAAGCAGTCCCTTCTAAAGTACCTCTGAAGATTTTGGACCGCTGTGCCCACAAAACTTCAGGATTTTACAGGGCTGATCTAATTTGGCTTCTAAAGGAATTAGTGTTCAGCGTTGAATAATTGATTCAAATTATAAAGGAGAAATACAAATTATGATGTCAGCTCAGATTCTATGGCAATTCAATAGGGGGGGCAAAATTTCTCAATTACTTCTTTTGCCTTACACTTCTATTAACTCCTCTACTAATGTACAAGAGGGATATTTGGTAATACAAATCAAAAACATTCCTTATGGACATCATTGTTATTTAAATATGTCCGACCAAATATAAATATAAAAAAAATGGTAAAATAATTTTCTGGACCCCTCAGCAATGGGTCTAATATTATCATTTCGAAAGTATTTTGGCCCAAAACCTGACCTATACAAAAGGTCTCTTGCCAAATTACAGGAATTTCTCAAGCCAAAGTACAATAAATTTATCAAAATATTCAAATCTACACATATGATAGACCAAAAGGCCAACTTACAACATTAAGACCTTATGTGATAGATGCACCCTTTAATCTCATAGGAAGGGACTTACTTATGCAATGGCAAACTCACATATACATTCCACATTTTTCCTAGGGGCCACTGCTCATTTTACAAACAAAACAGTTATTAAAATAACAGAGAAAATTTATGAGCCTATTTAGACAAAGCAAGGCCCCCTTATGAAAGAAAAATTACAAGCTACTAAAGACTTATAAACACACAATTAAAAAGGAAACATATTGAAGAATCTTGCTCTTTTTGGAACTCTCCTATTTTTGTTATACAAAGGAAATATTACAAATGGTGTCTCTTAACAGAATTTTAAAAAGTTAATACTTTTTTGAAACCTGGGGCTGCATTGTAACCAGAGATCCCATTACTATTCCTCAAAATTGGCAAATTATTATTACAGATTCACAAGATTGATTTTTTAATAATGCCTTTACACCCTTTAGACCGGGAGAGACTAACTTTCTCTCTCCCTTTTCTTAATCATATCGGGCCTCATAAAAGATTTCACTAGACTCTGTTACATCAAGTTATGCTTAAAAGTCCTGCTACTGCTGCTGCTAAGTCACTTCAGTCGTGTCCTACTCTATGCGACCCCATAGATGTCAGCCCACCAGGCTCCCCTATCCCTGAGATTCTCCAGACAAGAGTACTGAAATAGGGTTCCATTGCCGTCTCCATATTAGTCCAAGCATTTGTCAAAAATTTTCAGCCAAGGTTTACGTCCTATGTGACAAAAATTCCTTCATGCATATATCGTTAATAATATACTATAGCTACAAGAAGGAGAAAGGATATTTTTTTGACACTGAATGGCTATGATATACTTTAGACTCCAATGAAAACTGGTGAAAATAAAATTTTTATTGAAATTGCAAAACCGGCACTTGATGGAAGTGTAGTAAAGAAAAGGTGAACTTGTTAAAACATTTTTTTTTTTTTTTTTTGAACTCCAGTTCTGCCTGGGAAACAAAAGTAGGCCTAAGAAAAAACCTTAAGTTAACTCTTATCATGTCCTTGGCATACGCAGCCCACTCTATCTAGGACTCCAGCAATGAGCAAATTGGTGGAGCACAAAATAAAAAAAAAAAACAAAAATGTATTTTAAATTTCATAAGGGGAACTATGTCTATGTATCTAAAATTATCTATGTCTCAATGTATGCTTTTTTTTTTTATATAGTGTGGAGTAAAAGGGCTCTATTTGGATTAAGCTTTACATGAACTGAAGGGTGTTGAATGTTGGGTATAATGTTTATTTAATTGTGAATGTGATTTCAATATAATTATTTGTTAATCTAGTAGGGACATGTTTGAGAGTCATCAACATTATATAATACATTTGTTATGCCTTGGTTTGGGGTAAGATACGATTGTCAAAAAAAAAAAAAAATATATATATATATATATATATATATATATATATATATATATATATATATATATATATATTTTAGATAAGGTCTATTAAAAAAAATTGTATTTTTAATAAAATGATCTATTCTCTATAATCTGGATTGGTCCCTTGGGATTAGAGTGACTTAGGTTGCTGGAGTTGTGCTGAACTAAGTAGTAGAAGTTTGTTGAATGGCTGGGTCATTTCGAAATGAATTAGGATTTTAAAGCGTTAACTGCTGAACATTGGCTTACTCTTACAAGGGGATTTTATTGCAGAAGAGCTGAAGTGATTTTGAGCTGTTAATGAATAAAAATATATATTTGTACTGGAATGGATGTATATACAATATAATATGATTTGATACATATGTTCAATGATCTATAAAATGCTAACATAAAGATATATCATGGTTATTATATAAAAAAAAAAAATATAGTCCAGAGGAACACCACGTTCAGCACACCAAATAAAGGAATGTTTCAGGTTCCCCAAATCATCTCGAGATGAGAGCTGATTCCATATTTTTGACTCAAGAGGAATGCACCTTTCCACAAACACCTCAACAGGAGGCCTCTCTTAGCTATAGGTATGTGAGAAGGACCCTGAATTTCCTGCCCCAAGTGGAATGGACAGCGAGATGCCCAGACTCGAAATAAGGCCGGATTTCCCTCCAGTGACTTGAATGCAGGCTAGTCTTTCATCTCCCAAGATGAAGGGATGAGTGAATCCCCTGTGGAGACTTTAGAGAAAGCCCTAGTTCCCCGCCGCATCTAGACAGGAGGCCTCACATCCCCGTGAAAATTCGAGAGGAACTTGGAGTTCAATGCGTCAAAAGGAAAACAAGCCTGACTCCTCTTAAAAATTGATAGGAATCCGACAATCACTGTGGGAACTGAAAGGGACACTGGGGGTCTCAAGTCTCACCTAAAGAGGCATCCCTATTGCCCTGCCAAGCCTCGATGAGAATCTCGAGGTGTCCCTCGCAACTAGACATGAGTCCTCACTTTGCTGGACAAACTCGAGTTTTGAAGGGCCATCCAAGTCCTAACTCGAGAATATACCCCAGGTTCCCACCGCAACTCGACAAAAGAACAAGAGACTTCCCCCTCGCTGCCAGATGAGGCCCAATTCCCCTGCATTGCATGCAGAGCAGCATTCCGTGTTCCCCATCAAACAAGAAAGGAGTCTGGACTTCCTGGATGGAACTTCAGAGAGTCCCCAAGAACACTGTCACAAGGCTAGAGGGACCCTGATGTCACCGCAGCAACAAGAAAGGGCTCTGTGTTCCGCAAATCGACTCGAGATGAGTCCAGATTCCCCTGCATGAGCTCCAGAGCCATCCCGAATTCCACATCAAACACGAGAAGTGGCTTGACTTCCTTTAAACAACAGAGTATCCCCGAGAACACCGTCCGTCCAAAGTCCAGAGGAACACCAAGTTCAGCAGAGCATCGCTTTAAGACAAAACTGCTTAGTCCCCTTCCCCTTTCTTGAGATATGGATTGTCTCCTGACATTGGGACTAGCATTACTCCTTGTTCCCTTGGTAACCGTTGCAGTTTGTTTGGTTTGCTGAACTCTATCATTCCCGAAAGATGTTTCTTGTACTGCAGCCTGTATATACTCATAGAAAAATCATTAAAGCACCTTTGCTCCATTAGAGCTTAAGTCCCAGGGTCTTTTTTTTTCTCTCTCTCTTTTTCTCTCTCTCTCTCTTTTTTTCTGGCTGACTCTCTGGAGCGTGGAGACCCGTCGTGCTCACTTTTCTGCCCGGGCTTCTAAGACCCCCTCGAGAGGGCGCCTGGTACCTTGGTGAGTGATGCACGCCCTCTGTCAAGGACAGTATTGGTCTTCTGTCTAAAGAAGCGATATCAGGCTCCTTCTCTCTTTTTACTTTCTGATCGCCAAATCCGAATACAAGGTTCCGGTCCAATAATGGACCCCAGCAAATGTGGCCAAAGAACAGAGACACTGGTATACGTGGTATATCCGGTGGAGAGACTCATGGACCTATTGTGGTCTGTAAATACTAAGGTGGGTTAAAAGGCTGGCCAGCCCCATTATTTTTCTGCTTTGCTCACCCCTTTTTACATTTCAGGGACTTCTGGTTTCACGCCAGTGAATAGAGGCTTGCCTTCAAACAGTAGTAGAACATAATCCTTAGTTTCCTGATAAATGCAGTTTTGACTTTTAAATTTGGCTCCGGTCAAAGAAAATGTTAAATGAGCAGCCAAAGAAGGAAAAATTATTCCAGTGGATCTCGAGCCTATATGCGCTCTTATTAAAGCAGTAATTCTGCCATTTCAATGTATATTCTAGCCCTTCCAATATTTAGCAACAGACAAAACACATATTATATACATATAAATTAAATGATTCAACTTTACAAAAGGCTCAATTAAAACAATAAAAAATATCTCAAAATTTTCTTGCTAGCCCTGCCCTGGCTTCTCCAAATGCTTCTCCTCTGCAACCAGTCGCAACTCCAAATGTCTCTTTGTTGAAACCTAAAGAAAAGTTACCTTAATTTTTAAGCTAGACAAAAAGATGCTATTTCCCATACTGTAATCGGAGAAGAAACAAAGAAACAGCTAGAGAATTTACTTGCTTATGAGAATGCATATCAGAAATGTCAAAGAGCTATACCTGCAATTTGAAAGACTAAGATTATTATTGATTATATAAAGGCTTGTCACAATCTAGGATCAAAAACTTAAAAGATGCAAATACTAGCTGACTCATTGCTACAAACTTCTTAAAAGAGAAGTGAAGGATGCTTTACATGTGGAGATAAAAACCGTTTGAAAAGGGACTGCCCTAAGAAAGCTAATAAAATGCTTCCAAAAATTTGCCCTTGCTGCCACAGAGGAATGCACTGGGCCAAAGACAGTAAATTTAAATTTAATATTTGAAGGAAAACCTATTCCAAGAAACTCCAAAGAGGGGACCTCCCAGGTCTCCTACAACAAAAAAAAAAAAAGACGGGCAAATTCTATCTTTTCCCTCAAACCCTCAACGTCCAGCAGTGCTGCCATTAATATACCAGACCTAAATGATATTTTCCTTTACACTTAAGCAGTCCCTTCTAGAGTACCTACTGGAGTTTTTGGATCCCTGCCCCCACAAACCTTCAGGCTTTTACAGGGCTGATCTAATTTGGCTTTTAAAGGAATTACTCTTCGGCGTGGAATAATTGATTCAAATTATAAAGGAGAAATTCAAATTATGATGTCAGCTCAGATTCTATGGCAATTCAATAGGGGGGACAAAATTTCTCAATTACTTCTTTTGCCTTACACTTCTATTAACTCCTCTACTAATGTAGGGAGAGGTAGATTTGGTAATACAGATCAAAAACAATCCTTATAGACATTATTGTTATTTAAATATGTCCGACCAAATATAAATATCAAAATTAATTAATGGTAAAATATTTTCTGGGCCCCTCAGCAATGGGTCTAATATTATCATTTCGAAAGTATTTTGGCCCAAAACCTGACCTATACAAAAGGTCTCTTGCCAAATTACAGGAATTTCTCAAGCCAAAGTACAATAAATTTATCAAAATATTCAAATCTACACATATGATAGACCAAAAGGCCAACCTACAACATTAAGACCTTATGTGATAGATGCACCGCTTAATCTCATAGGAAGGGACTTACTTATGCAATGGCAAACTCACATATACATTCCACATTTTTCCTAGGGGCCACTGCTCATTTTACAAACAAAACAGTTATTAAAATAACAGAGAAAATTTATGAGCCTATTTAGACAAAGCAAGGCCCCCTTATGAAAGAAAAATTACAAGCTACTAAAGAACTTATAAACACACAATTAAAAAGGAAACATATTGAAGAATCTTGCTCTTTTTGGAACTCTCCTATTTTTTTGTTATACAAAAAGGAAATATTACAAAATGGTGTCTCTTAACAGAATTTTAAAAAGTTAATACTTTTTTGAAACCTGGGGCTGCATTGTAACCAGAGATCCCATTACTATTCCTCAAAATTGGCAAATTATTATTACAGATTCACAAGATTGATTTTTTAATGTGCCTTTACACCCTTTAGACCGGGAGAGACTAACTTACTCTCTCCCTTTTCCTAATCATATCGGGCCTCATAAAAGATTTCAGTAGACTCTGTTACCTCAAGTTATCCTTAAAAGTCCTGCTACTCTTGCTGCTAAGTCACTTCAGTCTTGTCCTAATCTATGCGACCCCATAGATGTCAGCCCACCAGGCTCCCCTATCCTGAGATCTCCCGACAAGAGTACTGAAATATGGTTTCATTGCTATCTCCATAACAGTCCTAGGATTTTTCAAAATTTTCAGCCAAGGTTTACGTCCTATGTGACAAAAATTCCCTCATGCATATATCATTAATAATATACAGTAGCTACCAAAAGAGAAAAGGAATTTTTGACACTGAATGGCTATGATACCCTTTAGACTCCTGTGAAAACTGATGAAAATAAAATCTTTATTGAAATTGAAAATCCAGTGCTTGATGCACGTGTAGTAAAGGAATGGTTAACTTGTTAAAATATATTTTTTTTTTTTCTGGAACTCCAGTTATGCCTGTGAAACAAAAATAGGCCTAAGAAAAAAACTTAAGGTAACTCTTATCATGGCCTTGGAATACACAGCCCACTCTATCTAGGACTCCAGCAATGAGCCAATTGGTGGAGCCAAAATAAAAAAAAATAAACAAAAAAAATTTTAAATTTCATAAGGGGAACTATGTCTATGTATCTAAAATTATCTATGTTTCAATGTATGTTTTTGTTTTTAGATAGTGTGGAGTTAATGGGCTTTATTTGGATTCAGCTTTACATGAACTGAAGGGTGTTCAATGTTGGGTAAAATATTTATTTAATTGTGAATGTGATTTCAATATAATTATTTGTTAATCTAGTAGGGACATGTCTTGAGTCATCAACATTATATAAAACTTTTGTTATGCCTTGGTTTGGGGTAAGATACGATAGTCAAGAAAAGGTAACCCTTTATGTATGTATATATATATATATATATAATATTTATAGACAAGGTCTATTAAAAAAATTGTATTTTTTTTTATTTATTTTTATTAGTTGGAGGCTAATTACTTTAAAACATTACAGTAGTTTTGTCATACATTGAAATGAATTAGCCATGGATTTACATGTATTCCCCATCCCAGGGTGGAGAGGGAGGCGGGTGGGGGGACTGGGATGGGAAAAGTTGTATTTTATAAAATGATCTATTCTCTACAATCTGGAGTGGTCTCTCGGGATTAGCTTGACTTAGGTTGCTGGAGTTGTGCTGAACTAAGTAGTAGAAGTTTGTCGAAAGTGATGTCATAAATACTGTGGATTGTTGTCATAGAGTGTGGATATGATGTCACGTGTAGTGCATCTGACGGCATACATATGCCACCTGTGATCCCTTAAATAGTTGGTGTGATGGCGTCAACAAAGTGGGTCTGATGACATATACAGTGGATGTGATGGCAGTTAGAACGGGTTTCAAGACAGACATAGAGCCTGTGTAGTCATACACAGTGTGGGTGAGAACGTTTATAGTGGATATGATGTCATAAACGCAGTATGTGCCATGACATCGGATACAGTGGTAGTGTTCCCATTCATATACCAAGTGAGATGTTATTTTTCTGAGTAATGTGTCTAAAGCATAGTAGTCGTGTTGTCATAATAACAGTGGCTGTGATGTCACAAGAACAGTGTATGTGATGTCATATACAGTGGGTGTGGTTTCATGGATCGAGTGGGTGAGTTGCCATGAGTACAGTCTTGTGATGTCATAAAGAGTGGGTGTTATGTCACAAATTAATCACAGGATGTCATACATACAGTGGGTTTGATATCACACATAATGCTGGTGTGGTATAATCAATATAGTCAGTAATGACCCAGGTACAGTGGATGCGATGTCAGATATACTGTGTTGATGACATGAGAACAGTGGGTGTGATGTCATATAGTGGTGTGATATCATACAGAGTGGATGTGATGTCATATGTAGTTCATAAGATGTCATAGACATTGTGGCTGTGGTATCATTCATACAATGGGGGATATATGATCGATCGAATCTGTGTGTGATGACACAGGTACAGTGGACGTGCTGTCAGATATTAAGGGTGTGATGTGAGATAAAGAAGATTTGATGTCATGAATAGAGTGACTTGATGTCACAAAGCGTGGGTGTGATGTCGTCATATACTGCATATTGTTCGATACATATAGTATGTGTGGTGTCCTACATACAGTGTGTGTTATATCATCGATAGAGTGGGTGTCATCACACTGATACAGATTATGGAGGTTATGCTGTCAGATAGAGTGTTGTATTGTCTTAACACGGTGTGTTTCATGTCAAACATAGTGGATATGAATTCAAACCCATAGTGGATGTGATGGGACAGATGGAGTGGCTGTGATGTCACAGGTATAGGGGGATGAGATGTCATAAAACATGGATGTGATGTCATATAGATGGGATCTGATGTCATGAATGCAGTGTTTGTGATGTCATAAATACTGATCATTGATGTCATGAAGTGTGAATGTGATGTCATGTAGAATGTGTATGATGTCATATGTGTGCCCTGTCATGACTTACATACTTGTTGTGATGTCATCGACACAGAGGTACATCGATACACACGTGTGTGTCATCTGTGTGATGGCACAAATACAGTGGCAGTGATGTCAAATATAGTGTGTGAGATGTCAGGTTTAGACGTTGCATTGTCATGAAAGCAGTATGTGTGATATCATATATATTGGTATGATGTCATAAATATACTAGCTGTGATGTCATACATATAGGGGCTGTGATGTCATAAAAGATTTATGTCATGTCATTCATCCTGAATGTGCTGTCATACATAGAGTGTGTGTGATATCGTCCAGAGAGTGGGTGTGGTATCATTGATACTCTGGGTTTGAGGACAAGCATACAGTGGATGTAGTCTCAGATACAATGGGTGAGATGGCAGATATAACATTTGTGTTGTCATGTGTGTGATCTCATCTATAGTGTCTGTGATGCCACGAATGCAATGGAGGTAATGCGATGACTGCAATGGTGTGAAGTCATAAAGAGTGGATGCGAAGTTTTGTATAGTGCCTAAGATGTCATACATAAAATGGGTGTGATGTCCTACGTACAGTTGGTCTGAGATCATCATTAGAGTGGTTGTGATGACACAGGTACAGTGGATGCAATGTCAGATATATTTGGAGTGATGTCATGAGTACAGTGCATGCGATGTCATAAATAATGTGGTGTCATGCCATAAAATGTGGATGTGATGCCTTCAATAGTGTTTATGATGGTACGCAAACAGGGGTGTGATGTCATACATACAAAGGGTGTGATAAGATGGAAAGAGTGGGTGTGAGACACAGAAGATACAGTGGTTGTGAGGTAACAAAACTAGTGAATAGGTATTGTATACAATGGATATGATGTCATCATATATAGCGCATGAGATCTCATAGATACACTTGTTGTGATATCATCAATACAGTGGATGTGATGACAGAGATACTGTGGGTATGATGTCAAATATAGTGTGCGTGATGCCTTAGAAATGGTGGTTTGATGTCGTAACGTGAGGATGTGATGTCTTCCACAGGGCAAAGATGCTGCACATACGCAGATTGTGATGTCATACAAGAGTAGGTGTGACGTGGTCAATACAGTCGGTGTGATGACAAGGATTATTTGCTGTGATGTCACATGTATAGGGTATATATTGCCCTACATACTGGATGTGGTTTCATATATAGATGTTGTGAGGTCATAAGTACAGTAGAGTGAAGACTTAAGGAGTAGATGTGATGTTACAGAGTGCAACTGATGTCACACATATAGTGGGTGTGATGTCACATAAAAGTGTGGGTGTGATATTAGTGGAGAGGTTTTGATGGCAAAGATACAGTGGGTGTGCTGTCTCATATAGTGGGTGTGACGTCATGTCTGAAGTGGATGTGACATCATAAATACTGTGTTTTGCTGTTATAAAGAGGATGTGATGCCATCTACAGTGCAAATGATATCATACATAGGCCGAGTGTGGTGTCAGCAACACAGAGGGTGGGATGTCATACAGATTGGGTGTGATGTCATAAATATAGTGCATAGGATGTCACAGGTATACTGGATGTGATATCATATATATATATAGGTTGTGATATCATCGATAGACTGGGTGTGACGACACAGATCCAGTTGATGTGATGTCAAATATAGTGGAAGTGATGTCATAAATAAAGTGGTGTGATGGCGTAAAGAGTGGATGTGATATCATAGGTATTATACAAGATTTCATACATATAGTGGAGGTGATGTCATACATACACTGGGTTTGATAAAATTGATACATTTGCTGTGTGATGACACAGTTACAGTCGTTGTGAGGTCAGATATGGTGTCTGTGAAGTACACAATGGTTCTGTTCTCATAACACTGTGTGTGATGCTATATAAAGTAGATAAGTCGTAAAGGTAGAGTGTGTGATGTCATAGATAGAGTCATTTTATGATGTCACGTATATAGTGACTGTGATATCATACGCAGTAGATGAAATGTCATATCGTATACAATGCGTGTGATATCATGAATACAGTGCATGTGATGTCATAAATACTGAGGATTGTGGTCATAGAGTGTGGTTATGGTGTCATGTGTAGTGCATCTGATGGCATACATATGCCACCTGTGATCTCTTACATAGTTGGTGTGATGGCGTCGACAAAGTGGGTGTGATGACATATAGAGTGGATGTGATGGCAGTTAGATCGGGTTTCAAGACAGACATAGAGCTTGTGTAGTCATACACACAGTGTGGGTGAGAACGTATATAGTGGATATGATGTCCTAAACGTAGTATGTGCCATGACATCGGGTACAGTGTTAGTGTTCCCATTCATATACCAAGTGCGATGATGTTTACTGAGTATGGTGTCTAAAGCATAGTAGGTGTCTTGTCATAATTACAGTGGCTGTGATGTCACAAGTAGAGTGTATGTGATGTCATATACAGTGGGTGTGGTGTCATGAATCGATTGCATGTGTTGCCATGAATACAGACTTGTGATGTCATAAAGAGTGGGTGTTAGGTCACAAATTAATCACAGGATGTCATACATACAGTGGGTTTGATATCACACATAATGCTGGTGTGGTATAATCAATATACTCAGTAATGACCCAGGTACAGGGGATGCGATGTCAGATATACTGGGTTAATGACATGAGAACAGTGGGTGTGATGTCATAGAGTGGTGTGATATCATACAGAGTGGATGTGATGTCATATGTAGTTTCATAAGATGTCATAGACTTTGTGGCTGTGGTATCATACATACAATGGGGGTTATATGATCGATCGATAATCTGTGTGTGATGACACAGGTACAGTGGATGTGCTGTCAGATATAAAGGGTGTGATGTGAGAAAAAAGAAGATGTGATGTCACGTATAGAGTGAATTTATGTCACTCAGCGTGGGTGTGATGTCATATATACTGCATATTGTTCGATACATATAGTATGTGTGGTGTCCTACATACAGTGTGTGTTATAACATTGATAGAGTGGGTGTCATCACACTGATACAGATTATGGAGGTTATGCTGTCAGATAGAGTGGTTGTATTGTCTTTACACGGTGTGTTTCATGTCAAATATAGTGGATATGAATTCAGAACCATAGTGGATGTGATGGGACAGATGGAGTGGCTGTGATGTCACTGATATAGGGGATGAGATGTCATAAACCGTGGATGTGATGTCATATAGAGGGGGATCTGATGTCATGAATGCAGTGTTTGTGATGTCATCAATACTGATCATTGATATCATAAAGTGTGAATGTGATGTCATGTAGAATGTGTGATGATGTCATATGTGTGCCCTGTCATGACTTACATACTTGTTGTGATGTCATCGACACAGAGGTACATCGATACAAACGTGTGTGTCATCTGTGTGATGGCACAAATACAGTGGCAGTGATGTCAAATATAGTGTGTGAGATGTCAGGTGTAGACGTTGCATTGTCATGAAAGCAGTATGTGTGATATCATATATATTGGTATGATGTCATAAATACACTAGCTGTGATGTCATACATATAGGGCTGTGATGTCATAAAGCGTTTATGTCATGTCATTCATCCTGAATGTGCTGTCATACATAGAGTGTGTGTGATATCGTCCAGAGAGTGGGTGTGGTATCATTGATACTCTGGGTTTGAGGACAAGCATACAGTGGATGTAGTCTCAGATACAATGGGTGAGATGGCAGATATAACATTTGTGTTGTCATGTGTGTGATCTCATCTATAGTGTCTGTGATGCCACGAATGCAATGGAGGTAATGCGATGACTGACTGCAATGGTGTGAAGTCATAAAGAGTGGATGCGAAGTTTTGTATAGTGCCTAAGATGTCATACATAAAATGGGTGTGATGTCCTACGTACAGTTGGTCTGAGATCATCATTAGAGTGGTTGTGATGACACAGGTACAGTGGATGCAATGTCAGATATATTTGGAGTGATGTCATGAGTACAGTGCATGCGATGTCATAAATAAATGTGGTGTGTCATGCCATAAAATGTGGATGTGATGCCTTCAATAGTGTTTATGATGGTACGCAAACAGGGGTGTGATGTCATACATACAAAGGGTGTGATAAGATGGAAAGAGTGGGTGTGAGACACAGAAGATACAGTGGTTGTGAGGTAACAAAACTAGTGAATAGGTATTGTATACAATGGATATGATGTCATCATATATAGCGCATGAGATCTCATAGATACACTTGTTGTGATATCATCAATACAGTGGATGTGATGACAGAGATACTGTGGGTATGATGTCAAATATAGTGTGCGTGATGCCTTAGAAATGGTGGTTTGATGTCGTAACGTGAGGATGTGATGTCTTCCACAGGGCAAAGATGCTGCACATACGCAGATTGTGATGTCATACAAGAGTAGGTGTGACGTGGTCAATACAGTCGGTGTGATGACAAGGATTATTTGCTGTGATGTCACATGTATAGGGTATATATTGCCCTACATACTGGATGTGGTTTCATACATAGATGTTGTGAGGTCATAAGTACAGTAGAGTGAAGACTTAAGGAGTAGATGTGATGTTACAGAGTGCAACTGATGTCACACATATAGTGGGTGTGATGTCACATAAAAGTGGGTGTGATATTAGTGGAGAGGTTTTGATGGCAAAGATACAGTGGGTGTGCTGTCTCATATAGTGGGTGTGACGTCATGTCTGAAGTGGATGTGACATCATAAATACTGTGTTTTGCTGTTATAAAGAGGATGTGATGCCATCTACAGTGCAAATGATATCATACATAGGCCGAGTGTGGTGTCAGCAACACAGAGGGTGGGATGTTATACAGATTGGGTGTGATGTCATAAATATAGTGCATAGGATGTCACAGGTATACTGGATGTGATATCATATATATATATAGGTTGTGATATCATCGATAGACTGGGTGTGACGACACAGATCCAGTTGATGTGATGTGTCAAATATAGTGGAAGTGATGTCATAAATAAAGTGGTGTGATGGCGTAAAGAGTGGATGTGATATCATAGGTATTATACAAGATTTCATACATATAGTGGAGGTGATGTCATACATACACTGGGTTTGATAAAATTGATACATTTGCTGTGATGACACAGTTACAGTCGTTGTGAGGTCAGATATGGTGTCTGTGAAGTACACAATGGTTCTGTTCTCATAACACTGTGTGTGATGCTATATAAAGTAGATAAGTCGTAAAGGTAGAGTGTGTGATGTCATAGATAGAGTCATTTTATGATGTCACGTATATAGTGACTGTGATATCATACGCAGCAGTAGATGAAATGTCATATCGTATACAATGCGTGTGATATCATGAATACAGTGCATGTGATGTCATAAATACTGAGGATTGTGGTCATAGAGTGTGGTTATGATGTCATGTGTAGTGCATCTGATGGCATACATATGCCACCTGTGATCTCTTACATAGTTGGTGTGATGGCGTCGACAAAGTGGGTGTGATGACATATAGAGTGGATGTGATGGCAGTTAGATCGGGTTTCAAGACAGACATAGAGCTTGTGTAGTCATACACACAGTGTGGGTGAGAACGTATATAGTGGATATGATGTCCTAAACGTAGTATGTGCCATGACATCGGGTACAGTGTTAGTGTTCCCATTCATATACCAAGTGCGATGATATTTTTACTGAGTATGGTGTCTAAAGCATAGTAGGTGTCTTGTCATAATTACAGTGGCTGTGATGTCACAAGTAGAGTGTATGTGATGTCATATACAGTGGGTGTGGTGTCATGAATCGATTGCATGTGTTGCCATGAATACAGACTTGTGATGTCATAAAGAGTGGGTGTTAGGTCACAAATTAATCACAGGATGTCATACATACAGTGGGTTTGATATCACACATAATGCTGGTGTGGTATAATCAATATACTCAGTAATGACCCAGGTACAGGGGATGCGATGTCAGATATACTGGGTTAATGACATGAGAACAGTGGGTGTGATGTCATAGAGTGGTGTGATATCATACAGAGTGGATGTGATGTCATATGTAGTTCATAAGATGTCATAGACTTTGTGGCTGTGGTATCATACATACAATGGGGGTTATATGATCGATAATCTGTGTGTGATGACACAGGTACAGTGGATGTGCTGTCAGATATAAAGGGTGTGATGTGAGAAAAAGAAGATGTGATGTCACGTATAGAGTGAATTTATGTCACTCAGCGTGGGTGTGATGTCATATATACTGCATATTGTTCGATACATATAGTATGTGTGGTGTCCTACATACAGTGTGTGTGTTATAACATTGATAGAGTGGGTGTCATCACACTGATACAGATTATGGAGGTTATGCTGTCAGATAGAGTGGTTGTATTGTCTTTACACGGTGTGTTTCATGTCAAATATAGTGGATATGAATTCAGAACCATAGTGGATGTGATGGGACAGATGGAGTGGCTGTGATGTCACTGATATAGGGGATGAGATGTCATAAACCGTGGATGTGATGTCATATAGAGGGGATCTGATGTCATGAATGCAGTGTTTGTGATGTCATCAATACTGATCATTGATATCATAAAGTGTGAATGTGATGTCATGTAGAATGTGTATGATGTCATATGTGTGCCCTGTCATGACTTACATACTTGTTGTGATGTCATCGACACAGAGGTACATCGATACAAACGTGTGTGTCATCTGTGTGATGGCACAAATACAGTGGCAGTGATGTCAAATATAGTGTGTGAGATGTCAGGTGTAGACGTTGCATTGTCATGAAAGCAGTATGTGTGATATCATATATATTGGTATGATGTCATAAATACACTAGCTGTGATGTCATACATATAGGGCTGTGATGTCATAAAGCGTTTATGTCATGTCATTCATCCTGAATGTGCTGTCATACATAGAGTGTGTGTGATATCGTCCAGAGAGTGGGTGTGGTATCATTGATACTCTGGGTTTGAGGACAAGCATACAGTGGATGTAGTCTCAGATACAATGGGTGAGATGGCAGATATAACATTTGTGTTGTCATGTGTGTGATCTCATCTATAGTGTCTGTGATGCCACGAATGCAATGGAGGTAATGCGATGACTGCAATGGTGTGAAGTCATAAAGAGTGGATGCGAAGTTTGTATAGTGCCTAAGATGTCATACATAAAATGGGTGTGATGTCCTACGTACAGTTGGTCTGAGATCATCATTAGAGTGGTTGTGATGACACAGGTACAGTGGATGCAATGTCAGATATATTTGGAGTGATGTCATGAGTACAGTGCATGCGATGTCATAAATAATGTGGTGTCATGCATAAAAAATGTGGATGTGATGCCTTCAATAGTGTTTATGATGGTACGCAAACAGGGGTGTGATGTCATACATACAAAGGGTGTGATAAGATGGAAAGAGTGGGTGTGAGACACAGAAGATACAGTGGTTGTGAGGTAACAAAAACTAGTGAATATGTATTGTATACAATGGATATGATGTCATCATATATAGCGCATGAGATCTCATAGATACACTTGTTGTGATATCATCAATACAGTGGATGTGATGACAGAGATACTGTGGGTATGATGTCAAATATAGTGTGCGTGATGCCTTAGAAATGGTGGTTTGATGTCGTAACGTGAGGATGTGATGTCTTCCACAGGCAAAATGTACTGCACATACGCAGATTGTGATGTCATACAAGAGTAGGTGTGACGTGGTCAATACAGTCGGTGTGATGACAAGGATTATTTGCTGTGATGTCACATGTATAGGGTATATATTGCCCTACATACTGGATGTGGTTTCATACATAGATGTTGTGAGGTCATAAGTACAGTAGAGTGAAGACTTAAGGAGTAGATGTGATGTTACAGAGTGCAACTGATGTCACACATATAGTGGGTGTGATGTCACATAAAAGTGGGTGTGATATTAGTGGAGAGGTTTTGATGGCAAAGATACAGTGGGTGTGCTGTCTCATATAGTGGGTGTGACGTCATGTCTGAAGTGGATGTGACATCATAAATACTGTGTTTTGCTGTTATAAAGAGGATGTGATGCCATCTACAGTGCAAATGATATCATACATAGGCCGAGTGTGGTGTCAGCAACACAGAGGGTGGGATGTTTACAGATTGGGTGTGATGTCATAAATATAGTGCATAGGATGTCACAGGTATACTGGATGTGATATCATATATATATATAGGTTGTGATATCATCGATAGACTGGGTGTGACGACACAGATCCAGTTGATGTGATGTCAATATAGTGGAAGTGATGTCATAAATAAAGTGGTGTGATGATGCGTAAAGAGTGGATGTGATATCATAGGTATTATACAATGATTTCATACATATAGTGGAGGTGATGTCATACATACACTGGGTTTGATAAAATTGATACATTTGCTGTGATGACACAGTTACAGTCGTTGTGAGGTCAGATATGGTGTCTGTGAAGTACACAATGGTTCTGTTCTCATAACACTGTGTGTGATGCTATATAAAGTAGATAAGTCGTAAAGGTAGAGTGTGTGATGTCATAGATAGAGTCATTTTATGATGTCACGTATATAGTGACTGTGATATCATACACAGTAGATGAAATGTCATATCGTATACAATGCGTGTGATGATCATGAATACAGTGCATGTGATGTCATAAATACTGAGGATTGTGGTCATAGAGTGTGGTTATGATGTCATGTGTAGTGCATCTGATGGCATACATATGCCACCTGTGATCTCTTACATAGTTGGTGTGATGGCGTCGACAAAGTGGGTGTGATGACATATAGAGTGGTGTGATGGCAGTTAGATCGGGTTTCAAGACAGACATAGAGCTTGTGTAGTCATACACACAGTGTGGGTGAGAACGTATATAGTGGATATGATGTCCTAAACGTAGTATGTGCCATGACATCGGGTACAGTGTTAGTGTTCCCATTCATATACCAAGTGCGATGATATTTTTACTGAGTATGGTGTCTAAAGCATAGTAGGTGTCTTGTCATAATTACAGTGGCTGTGATGTCACAAGTAGAGTGTATGTGATGTCATATACAGTGGGTGTGGTGTCATGAATCGATTGCATGTGTTGCCATGAATACAGACTTGTGATGTCATAAAGAGTGGGTGTTAGGTCACAAATTAATCACAGGATGTCATACATACAGTGGGTTTGATATCACACATAATGCTGGTGTGGTATAATCAATATACTCAGTAATGACCCAGGTACAGGGGATGCGATGTCAGATATACTGGGTTAATGACATGAGAACAGTGGGTGTGATGTCATAGAGTGGTGTGATATCATACAGAGTGGATGTGATGTCATATGTAGTTCATAAGATGTCATAGACTTTGTGGCTGTGGTATCATACATACAATGGGGGTTATATGATCGATAATCTGTGTGTGATGACACAGGTACAGTGGATGTGCTGTCAGATATAAAGGGTGTGATGTGAGAAAAAGAAGATTTGATGTCACGTATAGAGTGAATTTATGTCACTCAGCGTGGGTGTGATGTCATATATACTGCATATTGTTCGATACATATAGTATGTGTGGTGTCCTACATACAGTGTGTGTTATATACATTGATAGAGTGGGTGTCATCACACTGATACAGATTATGGAGGTTATGCTGTCAGATAGAGTGGTTGTATTGTCTTTACACGGTGTGTTTTCATGTCAAATATAGTGGATATGAATTCAGAACCATAGTGGATGTGATGGGACAGATGGAGTGGCTGTGATGTCACTGATATAGGGGATGAGATGTCATAAACCGTGGATGTGATGTCATATAGAGGGGATCTGATGTCATGAATGCAGTGTTTGTGATGTCATCAAATACTGATCATTGATATCATAAAGTGTGAATGTGATGTCATGTAGAATGTGTATGATGTCATATGTGTGCCCTGTCATGACTTACATACTTGTTGTGATGTCATCGACACAGAGGTACATCGATACAAACGTGTGTGTCATCTGTGTGATGGCACAAATACAGTGGCAGTGATGTCAAATATAGTGTGTGAGATGTCAGGTGTAGACGTTGCATTGTCATGAAAGCAGTATGTGTGATATCATATATATTTGGTATGATGTCATAAATACACTAGCTGTGATGTCATACATATAGGGCTGTGATGTCATAAAGCGTTTATGTCATGTCATTCATCCTGAATGTGCTGTCATACATAGAGTGTGCGTGATATCGTCCAGAGAGTGGGTGTGGTATCATTGATACTCTGGGTTTGAGGACAAGCATACAGTGGATGTAGTCTCAGATACAATGGGTGAGATGGCAGATATAACATTTGTGTTGTCATGTGTGTGATCTCATCTATAGTGTCTGTGATGCCACGAATGCAATGGAGGTAATGCGATGACTGCAATGGTGTGAAGTCATAAAGAGTGGATGCGAAGTTTTGTATAGTGCCTAAGATGTCATACATAAAAAATGGGTGTGATGTCCTACGTACAGTTGGTCTGAGATCATCATTAGAGTGGTTGTGATGACACAGGTACAGTGGATGCAATGTCAGATATATTTGGAGTGATGTCATGAGTACAGTGCATGCGATGTCATAAATAATGTGGTGTCATGCCATAAAATGTGGATGTGATGCCTTCAATAGTGTTTATGATGGTACGCAAACAGGGGTGTGATGTCATACATACAAAGGGTGTGATAAGATGGAAAGAGTGGGTGTGAGACACAGAAGATACAGTGGTTGTGAGGTAACAAAACTAGTGAATAGGTATTGTATACAATGGATATGATGTCATCATATATATAGCGCATGAGATCTCATAGATACACTTGTTGTGATATCATCAATACAGTGGATGTGATGACAGAGATACTGTGGGTATGATGTCAAATATAGTGTGCGTGATGCCTTAGAAATGGTGGTTTGATGTCGTAACGTGAGGATGTGATGTCTTCCACAGGGCAAAGATGCTGCACATACGCAGATTGTGATGTCATACAAGAGTAGGTGTGACGTGGTCAATACAGTCGGTGTGATGACAAGGATTATTTGCTGTGATGTCACATGTATAGGGTATATATTGCCCTACATACTGGATGTGGTTTCATACATAGATGTTGTGAGGTCATAAGTACAGTAGAGTGAAGACTTAAGGAGTAGATGTGATGTTACAGAGTGCAACTGATGTCACACATATAGTGGGTGTGATGTCACATAAAAGTGGGTGTGATATTAGTGGAGAGGTTTTGATGGCAAAGATACAGTGGGTGTGCTGTCTCATATAGTGGGTGACGTCATGTCTGAAGTGGATGTGACATCATAAATACTGTGTTTTGCTGTTATAAAGAGGATGTGATGCCATCTACAGTGCAAATGATATCATACATAGGCCGAGTGTGGTGTCAGCAACACAGAGGGTGGGATGTTATACAGATTGGGTGTGATGTCATAAATATAGTGCATAGGATGTCACAGGTATACTGGATGTGATATCATATATATATATATACGTTGTGATATCATCGATAGACTGGGTGTGACGACACAGATCCAGTTGATGTGATGTCAAATATAGTGGAAGTGATGTCATAAATAAAGTGGTGTGATGGCGTAAAGAGTGGATGTGATATCATAGGTATTATACAAGATTTCATACATATAGTGGAGGTGATGTCATACATACACTGGGTTTGATAAAATTGATACATTTGCTGTGATGACACAGTTACAGTCGTTGTGAGGTCAGATATGGTGTCTGTGAAGTACACAATGGTTCTGTTCTCATAACACTGTGTGTGATGCTATATAAAGTAGATAAGTCGTAAAGGTAGAGTGTGTGATGTCATAGATAGAGTCATTTTATGATGTCACGTATATAGTGACTGTGATATCATACGCAGTAGATGAAATGTCATATCGTATACAATGCGTGTGATATCATGAATACAGTGCATGTGATGTCATAAATACTGAGGATTGTGGTCATAGAGTGTGGTTATGGTGTCATGTGTAGTGCATCTGATGGCATACATATGCCACCTGTGATCTCTTACATAGTTGGTGTGATGGCGTCGACAAAGTGGGTGTGATGACATATAGAGTGGATGTGATGGCAGTTAGATCGGGTTTCAAGACAGACATAGAGCTTGTGTAGTCATACACACAGTGTGGGTGAGAACGTATATAGTGGATATGATGTCCTAAACGTAGTATGTGCCATGACATCGGGTACAGTGTTAGTGTTCCCATTCATATACCAAGTGCGATGATATTTTTACTGAGTATGGTGTCTAAAGCATAGTAGGTGTCTTGTCATAATTACAGTGGCTGTGATGTCACAAGTAGAGTGTATGTGATGTCATATACAGTGGGTGTGGTGTCATGAATCGATTGCATGTGTTGCCATGAATACAGACTTGTGATGTCATAAAGAGTGGGTGTTATGTCACAAATTAATCATAGGATGTCATACATACAGTGGGTTTGATATCACACATAATGCTGGTGTGGTATAATCAATATACTCAGTAATGACCCAGGTACAGGGGATGCGATGTCAGATATACTGGGTTAATGACATGAGAACAGTGGGTGTGATGTCATAGAGTGGTGTGATATCATACAGAGTGGATGTGATGTCATATGTAGTTCATAAGATGTCATAGACTTTGTGGCTGTGGTATCATACATACAATGGGGGTTATATGATCGATAATCTGTGTGTGATGACACAGGTACAGTGGATGTGCTGTCAGATATAAAGGGTGATGTGAAAAAAAAAGATGTGATGTCACGAATAGAGTGAATTTATGTCACTCAGCGTGGGTGTGATGTCATATATACTGCATATTGTTCGATACATATAGTATGTGTGGTGTCCTACATACAGTGTGTGTTATAACATTGATAGAGTGGGTGTCATCACACTGATACAGATTATGGAGTTTATGCTGTCAGATAGAGTGGTTGTATTGTCTTTACACGGTGTGTTTCATGTCAAATATAGTGGATATGAATTCAGAACCATAGTGGATGTGATGGGACAGATGGAGTGGCTGTGATGTCACAGATATAGGGGATGAGATGTCATAAACCGTGGATGTGATGTCATATAGAGGGGATCTGATGTCATGAATGCAGTGTTTTTGATGTCATAAATACTGATCATTGATATCATAAAGTGTGAATGTGATGTTATGTAGAATGTGTATGTGAATGTGATGTCATGTAGAATGTGTATGATGTCATATATGTGCCCTGTCATGACTTACATACTTGTTCTGATGTCATCGACACAGAGGTACATCGATACACACGTGTGTGTCATCTGTGTGTGTGGCACAAATACAGTGACAGTGATGTCAAATATAGTGTGTGAGATGTCAGGTGTAGACGTTGCATTGTCATGAAAGCAGTATGTGTGATATCATATATAATGCATACGATGTCATAAATATACTAGCTGTGATGTCATACATATATGGCTGTGATGTCATAAAGAGTTTATGTCATGTCATTCATCCTGAATGTGCTGTCATTCATAGAGTGTGTGTGATATCGTCCAGAGAGTGGGTGTGGTATCATTGATACACTGGGTTTGAGGACAAGCATACAGTGGATGTAGTCTCAGATACAATGGGTGAGATGGCAGATATAACATTTGTGTTGTCATGTGTGTGATCTCATCTATAGTGTCTGTGATGCCACGAATGCAATGGAGGTAATGCGATGACTGCAATGGTGTGAAGTCATAAAAGTGGATGCGACGTTTTGTATAGTGCCTAAGATGTCATACATAAAATGGGTGTGATGTCATACGTACAGTTGGTTTGAGGTCATCATTAGAGTGGTTGTGATGACACAGATACAGTGGATGCAATGTCAGATATATTTGGAGTGATGTCATGAGTACAGTGCATGCGATGTCATAAATAATGTGGTGTCATGTCATAAAATGTGGACGTTATGCCTTAAATAGTGTTTATGATGGTACGCAAACAGGGGTGTGATGTCATACATACAAAGGGTGTGATAAGATGGAAGAGTGGGTGTGAGACACAGATACAGTGGTTGTGAGGTAAAAAAACTAGTGAATATGTATTGTATACAATGGATATGATGTCATCATATATAGCGCATGAGATCTCATAGATACACTTGTTGTGATATCATCAATACAGTGGATGTGATGACAATGATACTGTGGGTATGATGTCAAATATAGTGTGTGTGATGCCTTAGAAATGGTGGTTTGATGTCATAACGTGAGGATGTGATGTCTTCCACAGTGCAAAGATGCTAAACATACGCAGAGTGTGATGTCATACAACGAGTAGGTGTGACGTGGTCAATACAGTCGGTGTGATGACACAGATTATTTGCTGTGATGTCACATGTATAGGGTATATATTGCCCTACATACTGGATGTGGTTTCATACATACAAGTTGTGACATCATAAGTACAGTAGTGTGAACTTCAGGAGTAGATGTGATGTTATAGAGTGCAACTGATGTCACACTTATAGTGGGTGTGATGTTACATAAAATTGGGTGTGATATCAGTGGAGAGGTTTTGATGGCAAAGATACAGTGGGTGTGCTGTCTCATATAGTGGGTGTGACGTCATGTCTGATGTGGACGTGAAATCATAAATGCTGTGGTTTGCTTTTATAAAGAGGATGTGATGCCATCTACAGTGCAAATGATATCATACATAGGCCGAGTGTGGTGTCAGCAACACAGAGGGTGGGATGTAATACAGATTGGGTGTGATGTCATAAATATAGTGCATAGGATGTCACAGGTATACTGGATGTGATATCATATATATATAGGTTGTGATATCATCGATAGACTGGGTGTGACGACACAGATCCAGTTGATGTGATGTCAAATATAGTGGACGTGATGTCATAAATAAAGTGGTGTGATGGCGTAAAGAGTGGATGTGATATCATAGGTATTATACAAGATTTCATACATATAGTGGAGGTGATGTCATACATACACTGGGTTTGATAAAATTGATACATTTGCTGTGATGACACAGTTACAGTCGTTGTGAGGTCAGATATGGTGTCTGTGAAGTACACAATGGTTCTGTTCTCATAACACTGTGTGTGATGCTATATAAAGTAGATAAGTCGTAAAGGTAGAGTGTGTGATGTCATAGATAGAGTCATTTTATGATGTCACGTATATAGTGACTGTGATATCATACGCAGTAGATGAAATGTCATATCGTATACAATGCGTGTGATATCATGAATACAGTGCATGTGATGTCATAAAT
Organism: Odocoileus hemionus; assembly: GCA_020976825.1. Lineage (NCBI taxonomy): Eukaryota > Metazoa > Chordata > Mammalia > Artiodactyla > Cervidae > Odocoileus > Odocoileus hemionus. The sequence goes on along the minus strand of JAJLRB010001132.1, from coordinate 3,996 downwards.
ACTGAGGATTGTGGTCATAGAGTGTGGTTATGATGTCATGTGTAGTGCATCTGATGGCATACATATGCCACCTGTGATCTCTTACATAGTTGGTGTGATGGCGTCGACAAAGTGGGTGTGATGACATATAGAGTGGATGTGATGGCAGTTAGATCGGGTTTCAAGACAGACATAGAGCTTGTGTAGTCATACACACAGTGTGGGTGAGAACGTATATAGTGGATATGATGTCCTAAACGTAGTATGTGCCATGACATCGGGTACAGGGTTAGTGTTCCCATTCATATACCAAGTGTGATGATATTTTTACTGAGTATGGTGTCTAAAGCATAGTAGGTGTCTTGTCATGATTACAGTGGCTGTGATGTCACAAGTAGAGTGTATGTGATGTCATATACAGTGGGTGTGGTGTCATGAATCGGGTGGGTGTGTTGCCATGAATACAGACTTGTGATGTCATAAAGAGTGGGTGTTATGTCACAAATTAATCATAGGATGTCATACATACAGTGGGTTTGATATCACACATAATGCTGGTGTGGTATAATCAATATGCTCAGTAATGACCCAGGTACAGGGGATGCGATTTCAGATATACTGGGTTGATGACATGAAAACAGTGGGTGTGATGTCATAGAGTTGTGTGATATCATACAGAGTGGATGTGTTGTCATATGTAGTTCAAAAGATGTCATAGACATTTGGGCTGTGGTATCATACATACAATGGGGGTTATATGATCGATAATCTGTGTGTGATGACACAGGTACAGTGGATGTGCTGTCAGATATAAAGGGTGTGATGTGAGAAAAAGAAGATTTGATGTCACGAATAGAGTGAATTTATGTCACACAGCTTGGTTGTGATGTCATATATACTGCATATTGTTCGATACATATAGTATGTGTGGTGTCCTAAATACAGTGTGTGTTATATCATTGATAGAGTGGGTGTCATCACACTGATGCATATTATGGAGTTTATGCTGTCAGATAGAGTGGTTGTATTGTCTTTACACGGTGTGTTTCATGTCAAATATAGTGGATATGAATTCAGAACCATAGTGGATGTGATGGGACAGATGGAGTGGCTGTGATGTCACAGATATAGGGGATGAGATGTCATAAACCGTGGATGTGATGTCATATGGAGGGGATCTGATGTCATGAATGCAGTGTTTGTGATGTCATAAATACTGATCATTGATATCATAAAGTGTGAATGTGATGTCATGTAGAATGTGTATGATGTCATATGTGTGCCCTGTCATGACTTACATACTTGTTGTGATGTCATCGACACAGAGGTACATCGATACACACGTGTGTGTCATCTGTGTGATGGCACAAATACAGTGGCAGTGATGTCAAATATAGTGTGTGAGATGTCAGGTGTAGACGTTGCATTGTCATGAAAGCAGTATGTGTGATATCATATATATTGCATATGATGTCATAAATATACTAGCTGTGATGTCATACATATAGGGCTGTGATGTCATAAAGCGTTTTTGTCATGTCATTCATCCTGAATGTGCTGTCATACATAGAGTGTGTGTGATATCGTCCAGAGAGTGGGTGTGGTATCATTGATACACTGGGTTTGAGGACAAGCATACAGTGGATGTAGTCTCAGATACAATGTGTGAGATGCAGATATAACATTTGTGTTGTCATGTGTGTGATCTCATCTATAGTGTCTGTGATGCCACGAATGCAATGGAGGTAATGCGATGACTACAATGGTGTGAGGTCATAAAGAGGTGGATGCGAAGTTTGTATAGTGCCTAAATGTCATACATAAAATGGGTGTGATGTCCTATGTACAGTTGGTCTGAGATCATCATTAGAGTGGTTGTGATGACACAGATACAGTGGATGCAATGTCAGATATATTTGGAGTGATGTCATGAGTACAGTGCATGCGATGTCATAAATAATGTGGTGTCATGTCATAAAATGTGGATGTGATGCCTTAAATAGTGTTTATGATGGTACGCAAACAGGGGTGTGATGTCATACATACAAAGGGTGTGATAAGATGAAAGAGTGGGTGTGAGACACAGATACAGTGGTTGTGAGGTAACAAAACTATTGAATATGTATTGTATACAATGGATATGATGTCATCATATATAGCGGATGAGATCTCATAGATACACTTGTTGTGATATCATCAAAACAGTGGATGTGATGACAGAGATACTGTGGATATGATGTCAAAAATACTGTGTGTGATGCCTTAGAAATGGTGGTTTGATGTCGTAACGTGAGGATGTGATGTCTTCTACAGTGAAAATGCTGCACATACGCAGAATGTGATGTCATACAAAGAGTAGGTGTGACGTTGTCAATACAGTCGGTGTGATGACACAGAGATTTGCTGTGATGTCGCATGTATAGGGTATATATTGCCCTACGTACTGGATGTGGTTTCATACATAGATGTTGTGACGTCATAAGTACAGTAGTGTGAAGACTTAAGGGTAGATGTGATGTTATAGAGTGCAACTGATGTCACACATATAGTGGGTGTGATGTCACATAAAAGTGCGTGTGATATCAGTGGAGAGGTTGTGATGGCAAAGATACAGTGGGTGTGCTGTCTCATATAGTGTGTGAGACGTCATGTCTGAAGTGGATGTGACATCATAAATACAGTGGTTTGCTGTTATAAAGAGGATGAGATGCCATCTACAGTGCAAATGATATCATACATATGCCAAGTGTGGTGTCAGAAACACAGAGGGTTTTGATGTTATACAGAGTGGTTGTGGTGTCATAAATAAAATGGATAGGATGTCACACGTATACTGGATGTGATATCATATATATATATATAGTTTGTTGTGATATCATCGATAGACTGGGTCAGATGACACAGATCCAGTTGATGTGAGTCAAATATAGTGGAAGTGATGTCATAAATAAAGTGGTGTGATGTCGTAAAGTAAAAGTGGATTTGATGATGTCATAGGTGTTACATATGATTTCATACATATATAGTGGAGGTGATGTCATACATACACTGGGTTTGATAAAATTGATGCATTTGCAGTGATGATACAGATACAGTCGTTGTGATATCAGATATGGTGTCTGTGAAGGACACAATGGTTCTGTTCTCATAACACTGTGTGTGATGCCATATCAAGTAGATAAGTTCATAAAGGTAGAGTGTGTGATGTCATAGATAGAGTCATTGTATGATGTCACTTATATAGTGAATGTGATATCATACACAGTAGATGAAATGTCATATCGTACACAATGCGTGTGATGTCATGAATACACTGCATGTGATGTCATAAATACTGAGGATTGTTGTCATAGAGTGTGGATATAATGTCATGTGTAGTGCATCTGATGGCATACATATGCCACCTGTGATCTCCTACATAGTTGGTGTGATGGCGTCGACAAAGTGGGTGTGATGACATATACAGTGGTATGTGATGGCAGTTAGAACGGGTTTCAGACAGACATAGAGCTTGTGTAGTCATACACACAGTGTGGGTGAGAACGTATATAGTGGTTATGATGTCCTAAACGTAGTATGTGCCATGACATGGGATACAGTGGTAGTGTTCCCACTCATATACCAAGTGAGATGTTATTTTTACTGAGTATGGTGTCTAAAGCATAGTAGGTGTCTTGTCATAATTACAGTGGCTGTGATGTCACAAGTACAGTGTATGTGATGTCATATAGAGTGGGTGTGGTGTCATGAATCGACTGGGTGTGTTGCCATGAATACAGACTTGTGATGTCATAAAGAGTGGGTGTTATGTCACAAATTAATCATAGGATGTCATACGTATAGTGGGTTTGATATCACACATAATGCTGGTGTGGTATAATCAATATACTTAGTAATGACCCAGGTACAGGGGATGCGATGTCAGATATACTGGGTTGATGACATGAGAACAGTGTGTGTGATGTCATAGAGTGGTGTGATATCATACAGAGTGGATGTGATGTCATATGTAGTTCA
>JAJLRB010001131.1:0-62162 GCA_020976825.1 Odocoileus hemionus | reverse complement strand
TTAAAAGGGGTTTTTGTATGGGGTTTTTTTTAAAAAGTGGTAAAAATTTTTTGTATTGGAAAAAAAATTTTGTGTTAAAATAATTTTGTATTTTTGGGGGTTTATACCCGGTTTTTTAAAAAATAAAGGTTTGGGGTTAAAAAAGGTGTGTTTATAAATTTTATAAAGTGGGTGTATAACAATTAAATTTAGGTTTGTAAAATAAGTGGGGTTGTCTTAAAAAATGTTTTAAATTAAAGGTTATCAACCATAAGGGGGTTAGGGAAAGGGGTTTGTCGAAAGGGTGGGTCTTTTAAAAGTGGTTATTAAAATAGGGGGATCTTTGTGATGAAAATTTTTTGGTGTCCCAAAAATGATTCAAAAAAAATGTGTTCTAAAGGGTTGATGTCAAAGGTGTTTTCAGACTTCTTACTTTTTTAAAAAAAGGGCAAAAAAAGGGTGTCATTGTTGCACCAAAAAACCTTTTAAAAATGTGGGGGGGTTTTAAGTTTTCATTGTTGAAAAACAAATATGGTATTCAAATTTTATGGTAAAATCATTTGGGTGTTGTTAAAAGGGGGGTGTGTTAAAATTTTTTGTCATTTTCCTAATGGTGCATCATAAAAGGTTTATTCTAAGGTGGGTGGTTTCTTTATCTCGGGTTTAGGCAACTTTTGGGGGGGGGTCTCCCGAAAAGGGGGAGGAATTAAATTGGTTGTCAGTTTGGGGGTTCCCCTTTTAATGTTGGGTGCGAATCCCCGGGGTTTTTTTATTAAAGTCCAAAAAAGGGGGCGAAAATTTTAAAAGGTTTTAAATTAAAATGGGGGTACAAGTAAGTTTGGCTAGATATCATTTAATGGTTTTGATAACATACGGGGGCCGGGAAAATATTGGTGTTTTGAAAGGGGGATGCAAAATTTTGGGTTTGATAAAAGGGGATGCCTTCAAAATTTTTTGGGTAGCAAAAAGGGGTGGTTTTCAAAAAGGGTTATAAGTGGAAAAGGGGGTGAAAAAAAACAAGGGTTTTGAGGTAAAAAACAGGGGAAAGTATTGTAAAAAATAGATTATTTTATAAGGAAAATTTTAAAACGTTTTTAATTTAAAAAATTTGATACAAATACTGTGGATGATTTCAAATTGTTTTGGTTTTTTTGGGGGTTTTTGTTTGGGGGGGTTTGGGTGTCCCAAAGGGCGATGCTCAAACGCAAATTTGGGTCATACAAAAATTTGGGGGTTCAAATGGTGGAAAAGGGGTTTTTTGGGGGTGCAATTTTTGGATATTTTAAACCCAAAGGGGGTTTTTCAAAAAATTTTTGGGGAAGTAAAGGGGAAAAAAAAGGTAGGGATGAAATTTAAAAACCCCTTGGGGGGTTTTGTTTTTTTTGGGGGGAAAGTTTGGGGGGGGGGTTTGGGGGGGGTTTTTTTTTGGGGCTTTTGGGGGGGGGAACATCATAAATACAGTTTTTTTTTTATAAAGAGGGGGCCCCAAAAAAAAAAAAGGGGGGAGGTGGTGTCACAACACAGGGGTGGGATGTTTTACAGATTGGGTGGTGTCATAAATATGCATGGATGTCACAGGTTTAATGGTAGAAAAAATTTTATTTAGGTTGTGATAAACATCGTAGCTGGGTGTGGGAAAAGTCATTGATGTGATGTCAAATATAGTGGGAAATTGGGCAAATAAATTGGGGGGGTGTTTGGGGGAAACAGGGTTTTTAAAAATTTTTTAAAAAAAAAGTTAAAATTTTTAAATTGGGGGGTTTTTTTAAACCTTTGGTTTTGGGGCGGGGGGGGTTTTTTTTCAAAATGTTTTCTTTGGGGTAATTAAAAAAAAGGGGGGGGTTTTTGGGGTTTTTTTTTTAGGTTTTTTATGATGTATTCATTTAAAATTCATATTATAAAGGTGTTTTCAAAAATGAGTTGTCATAAAATTTTTGGGGTGGTTTTGGAGTGTTTATGTTTTTTGTGATTCTTTGGTAAATTTCAAATGGATTTTTACATAGTTGGTGTGTGGCGTGACGGGGGTTTTGACAATAATGTGTAGGCAAAAATGGGTTTTGAGATAATTTTAATTAACCCCAAAGTGTGGGGGCAAGGTATTTTTTTCCAAAAAATTTACGGTTTTGGGTTTTTAACAATGGTGTTTTTTTATTAGTGTGTTAAAGAAAGTTGGGGTTGTAAATTTTAAATGGGGTTTTAAAAGGGGTGTTTTTTATTAAAAGGGTGTTGTCATAAGATTTTGTGGGCCATAATACAGACTTGGTTGTCAAAAAAGGGGTGTGGTAAAATTTAACAAATGTTAAAACAGGGGTTTGCAATAATCTGGGTTTAATCATTTCCCGGGGGGCCCCTAAGGGGATTGGGGTGGGAAATGGGATTATGAATAAACGTGGGGGGATGCTGTGGTTTTTTATATATACAAGGGGGGAAAAATGTATTTTGTTGTATAACTTTTTTTTGGGGGGGGGGGGGGGGGGGGGGGGGGGGGGGGGGGGGGGGGGGGGGGGGGGGGGGGGGGGGGGGGGGGGGGGGGGGGGGGGGGGGGGGGGGGGGGGGGGGGGGGGGGGGGGGGGGGGGGGGGGGGGGGGGGGGGGGGGGGGGGGGGGGGGGGGGGGGGGGGGGGGGGGGGGGGGGGGGGGGGGGGGGGGGGGGGGGGGGGGGGGGGGGGGGGGGGGGGGGGGGGGGGGGGGGGGGGGGGGGGGGGGGGGGGGGGGGGGGGGGGGGGGGGGGGGGGGGGGGGGGGGGGGGGGGGGGGGGGGGGGGGGGGGGGGGGGGGGGGGGGGGGGGGGGGGGGGGGGGGGGGGGGGGGGGGGGGGGGGGGGGGGGGGGGGGGGGGGGGGGGGGGGGGGGGGGGGGGGGGGGGGGGGGGGGGGGGGGGGGGGGGGGGGGGGGGGGGGGGGGGGGGGGGGGGGGGGGGGGGGGGGGGGGGGGGGGGGGGGGGGGGGGGGGGGGGGGGGGGGGGGGGGGGGGGGGGGGGGGGGGGGGGGGGGGGGGGGGGGGGGGGGGGGGGGGGGGGGGGGGATAAAGGGTGTGATGTGAGAAAAAGAAGATTGATGTCACGTATAGAGTGAATTTATGTCACTCAGCGTGGGTGTGATGTCATATATACTGCATATTGTTCGATACATATAGTATGTGTGGTGTCCTACATACAGTGTGTGTTATACATTTGATAGAGTGGGTGTCATCACACTGATACAGATTATGGAGGTTATGCTGTCAGATAGAGTGGTTGTATTGTCTTTACACGGGTGTGTTTCATGTCAAATATAGTGGATATGAATTCAGAACCATAGTGGATGTGATGGGACAGATGGAGTGGCTGTGATGTCACTGATATAGGGGATGAGATGTCATAAACCGTGGATGTGATGTCATATAGAGGGGATCTGATGTCATGAATGCAGTGTTTGTGATGTCATCAATACTGATCATTGATATCATAAAGTGTGAATGTGATGTCATGTAGAATGTGTATGATGTCATATGTGTGCCCTGTCATGACTTACATACTTGTTGTGATGTCATCGACACAGAGGTACATCGATACAAACGTGTGTGTCATCTGTGTGATGGCACAAATACAGTGGCAGTGATGTCAAATATAGTGTGTGAGATGTCAGGTGTAGACGTTGCATTGTCATGAAAGCAGTATGTGTGATATCATATATATTGGTATGATGTCATAAATACACTAGCTGTGATGTCATACATATAGGGCTGTGATGTCATAAAGCTTTGATGTCATGTCATTCATCCTGAATGTGCTGTCATACATAGAGTGTGCGTGATATCGTCCAGAGAGTGGGTGCGGTATCATTGATACTCTGGGTTTGAGGACAAGCATACAGTGGATGTAGTCTCAGATACAATGGGTGAGATGGCAGATATAACATTTGTGTTGTCATGTGTGTGATCTCATCTATAGTGTCTGTGATGCCACGAATGCAATGGAGGTAATGCGATGACTGCAATGGTGTGAAGTCATAAAGAGTGGATGCGAAGTTTTGTATAGTGCCTTAGATGTCATACATAAAATGTTTGTGATGTCCTTCATACAGTTTGTCTGAGATCATCATTAGAGTGGTTGTAATGACACAGGTACAGTGGATGCAATGTCAGATATATTTGGAGTGATGTCATGAGTACAGTGCATGCGATGTCATAAATAATGTGGTGTCATGCCATAAAATGTGGATGTGATGCCTTCAATAGTGTTTATGATGGTACGCAAACAGGGGTGTGATGTCATACATACAAAGGGTGTGATAAGATGGAAAGAGTGGGTGTGAGACACAGAAGATACAGTGGTTGTGAGGTAAACAAACTAGTGAATAGGTATTGTATACAATGGATATGATGTCATCATATATAGCGCATGAGATCTCATAGATACACTTGTTGTGATATCATCAATACAGTGGATGTGATGACAGAGATACTGTGGGTATGATGTCAAATATAGTGTGCGTGATGCCTTAGAAATGGTGGTTTGATGTCGTAACGTGAGGATGTGATGTCTTCCACAGGGCAAAGATGATGCTGCACATACGCAGATTTGTGATGTCATACAAGAGTAGGTGTGACGTGGTCAATACAGTCGGTGTGATGACAAGGATTATTTGCTGTGATGTCACATGTATAGGGTATATATTGCCCTACATACTGGATGTGGTTTCATACATAGATGTTGTGAGGTCATAAGTACAGTAGAGTGAAGACTTAAGGAGTAGATGTGATGTTACAGAGTGCAACTGATGTCACACATATAGTGGGTGTGATGTCACATAAAAGTGGGTGTGATATTAGTGGAGAGGTTTTGATGGCAAAGATACAGTGGGTGTGCTGTCTCATATAGTGGGTGTGACGTCATATCTGAAGTGGATGTGACATCATAAATACTGTGTTTTTTCACTTATAAAGAGGATGTGATGCCATCTACAGTGCAAATGATATCATACATAGGCAGAGTGTGGTGTCAGCAACACAGAGGGTGGGATGTTATACAGATTGGGTGTGATGTCAAAAATATAGTGCATAGGATGTCATAGGTGTACTGGATGTGATATCATATATATATATATACGTTGTGATATCATCGATAGACTGGGTGTGACGACACAGATCCAGTTGATGTGATGTCAAATATAGTGGAAGTGATGTCATAAATAAAGTGGTGTGATGTCGTAAAGAGTGGATGTGATATCATAGGCATTATACAAGATTTCATACATATAGTGGAGGTGATGTCATACATACAATGGGTTTGATAAAATTGATACATTTGCTGTGATGACACAGTTACAGTCGTTGTGAGGTCAGATATGGTGTCTGTGAAGTACACAATGGTTCTGTTCTCATAACACTGTGTGTGATGCTTTATAAAGTAGATAAGTTGTAAAGGTAGAGTGTTTGATGTCATAGATAGAGTCTTTTGATGATGTCACGGATATAGTGACTGTGATATCATACGCAGTAGATGAAATGTCACATCGTATACAATGCATGTGATATCATGAATACAGTGCATGTGATGTCATAAATACTGAGGATTGTGGTCATAGAGTGTGGTTATGGTGTCATGTGTAGTGCATCTGATGGCATACATATGCCACCTGTGATCTCTTACATAGTTGGTGTGATGGCGTTGACAAAGTGGGTGTGATGACATATAGAGTGGATGTGATGGCAGATAGATCGGGTTTCAAGACAGACATAGAGCTTGTGTAGTCATACACACAGTGTGGGTGAGAACGTATATAGTGGATATGATGTCCTAAACGTAGTATGTGCCATGACATCGGGTACGGTGTTAGTGTTCCCATTCATATACCAAGTGCGATGATATTTTTACTGAGTATGGTGTCTAAAGCATAGTAGGTGTCTTGTCATAATTACAGTGGCTGTGATGTCACAAGTAGAGTGTATGTGATGTCATATACAGTGGGTGTGGTGTCATGAATTGTGTGGGTGTGTTGCCATGTATCCAGACTTGTGATGTCATAAAGAGTGGGTGTTATGTCACGAATTAATCATAGGATGTCATACATGCAGTGGGTTTGACATCACACATAAATGTGGTGTGGTATAATCAATATACTCAGTAATGACCCAGGTACAATGGATACCTTTTCAATATACTGGGTTGATGACATTAGAACAGTGGGTCTGATGCCATAGAGTGGTGTGATATCATACAGAGTGGATGTGTTGTCATATGTAGTTCATAAGATGTCATAGACATTGTGGCTGTGGTATCATACATAGAATGGGGGTTATATGATCGATAATCTGTGTGTGATGACACAGGTACAGTGGATGTGCTGTCAGATATAAAGGGTATGATGTAAGAAAAAGAAGATTTGATGTCACGAATACAGTGAATTTATGTCACTCAGCATGGGTGTGATGTCATATACACTGCATATTGTTCGATACATATAGTATGGGTTGTGTCCTACATACAGTGTCTGTTATATCATTGATAGAGTGGGTGTCATCACACTGATGCAGATTATGCAGTTTATGCTGTCAGATAGAGTAGTTGTATTGTGTTTACACGGTGTGTTTCATGTCAAATATAGTGGATATGAATTCAGAACCATAGTGGATGTGATGGGACAGATGGAGTTGCTCTGATGTCACAGATATAGGGGATGAGATGTCATAACCCGTGGATGTGATGTCATATAGAGGGGATATGATGTCATGAATGCAGTGTTTTTGATGTCGTAAATACTGATCATTGATATTATAAAGTGTGAATGTGATGTTATGTAGAATGTGTATTGAATGTGATGTCATGTAGAATGTGTATGATGTCATATATGTGCCCTGTCATGACTTACATACTTGTTCTGGTGTCATCGACACAGAGGTACATCGATACACACGTGTGTGTCATCTGTGTGGTGGCACAAATACAGTGACTGTGATGTTAAATATAGTGTGCGAGATGTCAGGTGCAGACGTTGCATTGTCATGAAAGCAGTATGTGTGATATCATATATAATGCATACGATGTCATAAATATACTAGCTGTGATGTCATACATATATGGCTGTGATGTCATAAAGAGTTTATGTTATGTCATTCATCCTGAATTTGCTGTCATTCATAGAGTGTGTGTGATATCGTCCAGAAAGTGGGTATGGTATCATTGATACACTGGGTTTGAGGACAAGCATACAGTGGATGTAGTCTCAGATACAATGGGTGAGATGGCAGATATAACATTTGTGTTGTCACGTGTGTGATCTCATCTATAGTGTCTGTGATACCACGAATGCAATGGACGTAATGCGATGACTGCAATGGTGTGAAGTCATAAAGAGTGGATGTGACGTTTTGTATAGTGCCTAAGATGTCATACATAAAATGGGTGTGATGTCATACGTACAGTTGGTTTGAGGTCATCTTTAGAGTGGTTGAGATGACACAGATACAGTGGATGCAATGTCAGATATATTTGGAGTGATCACTTGAGTACAGTGCATGCGATGTCATAAATAATGTGGTGTCATGTCATAAAATGTGGACGTTATGCCTTAAATAGTGTTTATGATGGTACGCAAACAGGGGTGTGATGTCATACATACAAAGGGTGTGATAAGATGGAAAGAGTGGGCGTGAGACACAGATACAGTGGTTGTGAGGTAAAAAAACTAGTGAATATGTATTGTATACAATGGATATGATGTCATCATATATAGCGCATGAGATCTCATAGATACACTTGTTGTGATATCATCAATACAGTGGATGTGATGACAATGATACTGTGGATATGATGTCAAATATAGTGTGTGTGATGCCTTAGAAATGGTGGTTTGATGTCATAACGTGAGGATGTGATGTCTTCCACAGTGCAAAGATGCTAAACTTACGCAGAGTGTGATGTCATACAACGAGTAGGTGTGACGTGGTCAATACAGTCGGTGTGATGACACAGATTATTTGCTGTGATGTCACATGTATAGGGTATATATTGCCCTACATACTGGATGTGGTTTCATACATACAAGTTGTGACATCATAAGTACAGTAGTGTGAACTTCAGGAGTAGATGTGATGTTATAGAGTGCAACTGATGTCACACTTATAGTGTGTGTGATGTTACATAAAATTGGGCGTGATATCAGTGGAGAGGTTTTGATGGCAAAGATACAGTGGGTGTGCTGTCTCATATAGTGGGTGTGACGTCATGTCTGATGTGGACGTGAAATCATAAATGCTGTGGTTTGCTTTTATAAAGAAGATGTGATGCCATCTACAGTGCAAATGATATCATACATAGGCCGAGTGTGGTGTCAGCAACACAGAGGGTGGGATGTAATACAGATTGGGTGTGATGTCATAAATATAGTGCATAGGATGTCACAGGTATACTGGATGTGATATCATATATATATAGGTTGTGATATCATCGATAGACTGGGTGTGACGACACAGATCCAGTTGATGTGATGTCAAATATAGTGGACGTGATGTCATAAAAATAAAGTGGTGTGATGGCGTAAAGAGTGGATGTGATATCATAGGTATTATACAAGATTTCATACATATAGTGGAGGTGATGTCATACATACACTGGGTTTGATAAAATTGATACATTTGCTGTGATGACACAGTTACAGTCGTTGTGAGGTCAGATATGGTGTCTGTGAAGTACACAATGGTTCTGTTCTCATAACACTGTGTGTGATGCTATATAAAGTAGATAAGTCGTAAAGGTAGAGTGTGTGATGTCATAGATAGAGTCATTTTATGATGTCACGTATATAGTGACTGTGATATCATATGCAGTAGATGAAATGTCATATCGTATACAATGCGTGTGATATCATGAATACAGTGCATGTGATGTCATAAATACTGAGGATTGTGGTCATAGAGTGTGGTTATGATGTCATGTGTAGTGCATGTAATGGCATACATATGCCACCTGTGATCTCTTACATAGTTGGTGTGATGGCGTCGACAAAGTGTGTGTGATGACATATAGAGTGGATGTGATGGCAGTTAGATCGGGTTTCAAGACAGACATAGAGCTTGTGTAGTCATACACACAGTGTGGGTGAGAACGTATATAGTGGATATGATGTCCTAAACGTAGTATGTGCCATGACATCGGGTACAGGGTTAGTGTTCCCATTCATATACCAAGTGTGATGATATTTTTACTGAGTATGGTGTCTAAAGCATAGTAGGTGTCTTGTCATGATTACAGTGGCTGTGATGTCACAAGTAGAGTGTATGTGATGTCATATACAGTGGGTGTGGTGTCATGAATCGGGTGGGTGTGTTGCCATGAATACAGACTTGTGATGTCATAAAGAGTGAGTTTTATGTCACAAATTAATCATAGGATGTCATACATACAGTGGGTTTGATATCACACATAATGCTTGTGTGGTATAATCAATATGCTCAGTAATGACCCAGGTACAGTGGATGCGATTTCAGATATACTGGGTTGATGACATGAAAACTGTGGGTGTGATGTCATAGAGTTGTGTGATAATATACAGAGTGGATGTGTTGTCATATGTAGTTCAAAAGATGTCATAGACATTGTGGCTGTGGTATCATACATACAATGGGGGTTATATGATAGATAATCTGTGTGTGATGACACAGGTACAGTGGATGTGCTGTCAGATATAACGGGTATGATGTGAGAAAAAGAAGATTTGATGTCACGAATAGAGTGAATTTATGTCACACAGCTTGGTTGTGATGTCATATACACTGCATATTGTTCAATACATATAGTATGTGTGGTGTCCTAAATACAGTCTGTGTTATATCATTGATAGAGTGGGTGTCATCACACTGATGCATATTATGGAGTTTATGCTGTCAGATAGAGTGGTTGTATTGTTTTTACACGGTGTGTTTCATGTCAAATATAGTGGATATGAATTCAGAACCATAGTGGATGTGATGGAACAGATGGGGTTGCTCTGATGTCACAGATATAGGGGATGAGATGTCATAAACCGTGGATATGATGTCATATGGAGTGGATCTGATGTCATGAATGCAGTGTTTGTGATGTCATAAATACTGATCATTGATATCATAAAGTGTGAATGTGATGTCATGTAGAATGTGTATGATGTCATATGTGTGCCCTGTCATGACTTACATACTTGTTGTGATGTCATCGACACAGAGGTACATCGATACACACGTGTGTGTCATCTGTGTGATGGCACAAATACAGTGGCAGTGATGTCAAATATAGTGTGTGAGATGTCATGTTTAGACGTTGCATTGTCATGAAAGCAGTATGTGTGACATCATATATATTGCATATGATGTCATCAATATAATAGCTGTGATGTCACACATAGAGGGCTCTGATGTCATAAAGAGTTTATGTCATGTCATTCATCCTGAATGTGCTGTCATTCATAGAGTGTGTGTGATATCGCCCAGAGTGTGGGTGTGGTATCATTGATACACTGGGTTTGAGGACAAGCATACAGTGGATGTAGTCTCAGATACAATGTGTGGAATGCCAGATATAACGTTTGTGTTGTCATGTGTGTGATCTCATCTATAGTGTCTGTGATGCCACGAATGCAATGGAGGTAATGCGATGACTACAATGGTGTGAGGTCATAAAGGGTGGATGGGACGTTATGTATAGTGCGCAAGATATCATACATAAAATGGGTGTGATGTCATGCGTACAGTTGATCTGAGATCATCATTAGAGTGGTTGTGATGACACAGATACAGTGGATGCAATGTCAGATATATTTGGAGTGATGTCATGAGTACAGTGCATGCGATGTCATAAATAATGTGGTGTCATGTCATAAAATGTGGATGTTTTGCCTTAAACAGTGTTTATGATGGTACGCAAACATTGGTGTGATGTCATACATACAAAGGGTGTGATAAGATGAAAGAGTGGGTGTGAGACACAGATACAGTGGTTGTGACGTAACAAAACTATTAAATATGTATTGTATACAATGGATATGATGTCATCATATATAGCGGATGAGATTTCATAGATACACTTGTTGGGATATCATCAAAACAGTGGATGTGATGACAGAGATACTGTGGATATTATGCCAAAAATACTGTGTGTGATGCCTTAGAAATGGTGGTTTGATGTCATAACGTGAGGATGTGATGTCTTCTACAGTGAAAAATGCTATACATACGCAGAATGTGATGTCATACAAAGAGTAGGTGTGACGTTGTCAAACAGTGGCTGTGATGACACAGAGCATTTGCTGTGATGTCGCATGTATAGGGTATATATTGCCCTGCGTACTGGATGTGGTTTCATATATAGAGGTTGTGACGTCATAAGTGCAGTAGTGTGAAGACTTAAGGAGTAGATGTGATGTTATAGAGTGCAACTGATGTCACACGTATAGTGGGTGTGATGTCATATAAAATTGCGTGTGATATCAGTGGAGAGGTTGTGATGGCAAAGATACAGTGGGTGTGCTGTCCCGTATAGTGGGTGAGACGTCATGTCTGAAGTGGATGTGACATCATAAATACAGTGGTTTGCTGTTATAAAGAGGATGAGATGCCATCTACAGTGCAAATGATATCATACATATGCCAAGTGTGGTGTCAGAAACACAGAGGGTTTTGATGTTATACAGAGTGGTTGTGGTGTCATAAATAAAGTGGATAGGATGTCACACGTATACTGGATGTGATATCATATATATATTTTTTGTGATATCATTGATAGACTGGGTCAGATGACACAGATCCAGTTGGTGTGAGGTCAGATATAGTGGACGTGATGTCATAAATAAAGTGGTGTGATGTCATAAAGAGTGGATTTGATGTCATAGGTGTTACATATGATTTCATACATATAGTGGAGGTGATGTCATACATACACTGGGTTTGATAAAATTGATGCATTTGCAGTGATGATACAGATACAGTCGGTGTGATATCAGATATGGTGTCTGTGAAGGACACAACGGTTCTGTTCTCATAACACTGTGTGTGATGCCATATCAAGTAGATAAGTTCATAAAGGTAGAGTGTGTGATGTCATAGATAGAGTCATTGTATGATGTCACTTATATAGTGAATGTGATATCATACACAGTAGATGAAATGTCATATCGTACACAATGCGTGCGTGTGATGTCATGAATACACTGCATGTGATGTCATAAATACTGAGGATTGTTGTCAGAGAGTGTGGATATAATGTCATGTGTAGTGGATCTGATGGCATATATATGCCACCTGTGATCTCCTACATAGTTGGTGTGATGGCATCAAACAAAGTGGGTGTGATGACATATACAGTGGTATGTGATGGCAGTTAGAACGGGTTTCTAGACAGACATAGAGCTTGTGTAGTCATACACACAGTGTGGGTGAGAACGTATATAGTGGATATGATGTCCTAAACGTAGTATGTGCCATGACATGGGATACAGTGGTATTGTACCCACTCATATACCAAGTGAGATGTTTATTTTTACTGAATATGGTGTCTAAAGCATAGTAGGTGTCTTGTCATAATTACAGTGGCTGTGATGTCACAAGTACAGTGTATGTGATGTCTTTATAGAGCGGGTGTGGTGTCATGAATCGAGTGGGTGTATTGCCATGAATACAGTCCTTTGATGTCAGAAAGAGTGGGTGTTATGTCACAAATTAATCATAGGATGTCATACGTATAGTGGGTTTGATATCACACATAATGCTGGTGTGGTATAATCAATATACTTAGTAATGACCCAGGTACAGTGGATGCGATGTCAGATATAGTGGGTTGATGACATGACAACAGTGTGTGTGATGTCATACAGTGGTGTGATATCATACAGAGTGGATGTGATGTCCTATGTAGTTCACAAGATGTCATAGATATTGTGGCTGTGATATTATATATACAGTGGGTGTTATATGATCGATAATCTGTGTGTGATGACACAGGAATAGTGGATGTGCTGTCAGATATAAAGGGGGTGTGATGTGAGATAAAGAAAATTTGATGTCATGAATAGAGTCACTTGATGTCACCCAGTGTGGGTGTGATGTCGTATATACTGCATAGTGTTTCTATATACATATAGTATGTGTGGTGACCTGCATACAGTGTGTGGTATATCATTGATAGAATGGGAGTTATCACACTGATACAGATTATGGAAGTTATGCTGTCAGATAGAGTGTTGTATTGTCTTAACACGGTGTGTTTCATGTCAAATATAGTGGATATGAATTCAGAACCATAGTGGATGTGATGGTACAGATGGAGTGGCTGTGATGTCACAGGTATAGGGGGTGAGATGGTATAAACCGTGGATGTGATGTCATATAGAGGGGATCTGATGTCATGAATGCAGTGTCTGTGATGTCATAAATACTGATCATTGATGTCATAAAGTGTGAATGTGGTGTCATGTAGAATGTGTATGATGTCATAAGTGTGCGTTGTCATAGCTTACATACTTGTGATGTCATCGACACAGAGGTACATCGATACACATGTTTACACGTGTACACATTAGTGTGATGGCACAAATACAGTGGCAGTGATGTCAAATATAGTGGGTGAGATATCAGGTATAGACGATGCATTTTCTTGAAAGCAGTATGTGTGATATCATAAATATTTGATATGATGTCATAAACATACTAGCTGTGATGTCATACATATAGGGCTGTGATGTCATAAAGAGTTTATGTCATATCATTCATCCTGAATATGCTGTCATACACAGAGTGTGTGTGATATCGTCCAGAGAGTGGGTGTGGTATAATTGATACACTGTGTTTGAGAACACAGATACAGTGGATGTAGTCTCAGATACAATGTGTGAGATGGCAGATATAACGTTTGTGTTGTCATGTGTGTGATCTCATCTATAGTGTCTGTGATGCCACGAATGCAATGGAGGTAATGCGATGACTACAATGGTGTGAGGTCATAAAGAGTGGATGCGACGTTATGTATAGTGCGTAAGATATCATACATAAAATGGGTGTGATGTCATGCGTACAGTTGGTGTGAGATCATCATTAGAGTGGTTGTGATGACACAGATACAGTGGATGCAATGTCAGATATATTTGGAGTGATGTCATGAGTACAGTGCATGCGATGTCATAAATAATGTGGTGTCATGTCATAAAATGTGGATGTGATGCCTTAAACAGTGTTTATGATGGTATGCAAACATTGGTGTGATGTCATACATACAAAGGGTGTGATAAGATGAAAGAGTGGGTGTGAGACACAGATAGAGTGGTTGTGACGTAACAAAACTATTGAATATGTATTGTATACAATGGATATGATGTCATCATATATAGCGGATGAGATCTCATAGATACACTTGTTGTTGTGATATCATCAAAACAGTGGATGTGATGACAGATACTGTGGATATGATGTCAAATATACTGTGTGTGATGCCTTAGAAATGGTGGTTTGATGTCATAACGTGAGGATGTGATGTCTTCTACAGTGCAAAATGCTATACATACGCAGAATGTGATGTCATACAAAGAGTAGGTGTGACGTTGTCAATACAGTGGGGTGTGATGACACAGAGTATTTGCTGTGATGTCGCATGTATAGGGTATATATTGCCCTGCGTACTGGATGTGGTTTCATATATAGAGGTTGTGACGTCATAAGTGCAGTAGTGTGAAGACTTAAGGAGTAGATGTGATGTTATAGAGTGCAACTGATGTCACACGTATAGTGGGTGTGATGTCACATCAAAGTGCGTGTGATGTCACATCAAATTGCGTGTGATATCAGTGGAGAGGTTGTGATGGCAAAGATACAGTGGGTGTGCTGTCCCGTATAGTGGGTGAGACGTCATGTCTGAAGTGGATGTGACATCATAAATACTGTGGTTTGCTGTTATAAAGAGGATGAGATGCCATCTACAGTGCAAATGATATCATACATATGCCAAGTGTGGTGTCAGAAACACAGAGGGATTTGATGTTATACAGAGTGGTTGTGGTGTCATAAATAAAGTGGATAGGATGTCACACGTATACTGGATGTGATATCATATATATTTTTTTTTTGTGATATCATTGATAGACTGGGTCTGATGACACAGATCCAGTTGATGTGAGGTCAGATATAGTGGACGTGATGTCATAAATAAAGTGGTGTGAAGTCGTAAAGAGTGGATTTGATGTCATAGGTGTTACATATGATTTCATACATATAGTGGAGGTGATGTCATACATACACTGGGTTGATAAAATTGATGCATTTGCAGTGATGATACAGATACAGTCGGTGTGATATCAGATATGGTGTCTGTGAAGGACACAACGGTTCTGTTCTCATAACACTGTGTGTGATGCCATATCAAGTAGATAAGTTCATAAAGGTAGAGTGTGTGATGTCATAGATAGAGTCATTGTATGATGTCACTTATATAGTGAATGTGATATCATACACAGTAGATGAAATGTCATATCGTACACAATGCGTGTGATGTCATGAATACACTGCATGTGATGTCATAAATACTGAGGATTGTTGTCAGAGAGTGTGGATATAATGTCATGTGTAGTGGATCTGATGGCATACATATGCCACCTGTGATCTCCTACATAGTTGGTGTGATGGCGTCAACAAAGTGGGGTGTGATGACATATACAGTGGTATGTGATGGCAGTTAGAACGGGTTTCTAGACAGACATAGAGCTTGTGTAGTCATACACACAGTGTGGGTGAGAACGTATATAGTGGTTTATGATGTCCTAAACGTAGTATGTGCCATGACATGGGATACAGTGGTATTGTACCCACTCATATACCAAGTGAGATTTTTTTTACTGAATATGGTGTCTAAAGCATAGTAGGTGTCTTGTCATAATTACAGTGGCTGTGATGTCACAAGTACAGTGTATGTGATGTCTTATAGAGCGGGTGTGGTGTCATGAATCGAGTGGGTGTATTGCCATGAATACAGTCCTTTGATGTCAGAAAGAGTGGGTGTTATGTCACAAATTAATCATAGATGTCATACGTATAGTGGGTTTGATATCACACATAATGCTGGTGTGGTATAATCAATATACTTAGTAATGACCCAGGTACAGTGGATGCGATGTCAGATATAGTGGGTTGATGACATGACAACAGTGTGTGTGATGTCATACAGTGGTGTGATATCATACAGAGTGGATGTGATGTCCTATGTAGTTCACAAGATGTCATAGATATTGTGGCTGTGATATTTACATATACAGTGGGTGTTATATGATCGATAATCTGTGTGTGATGACACAGGAATAGTGGATGTGCTGTCAGATATAAAGGGTGTGATGTGAGATAAAGAAAATTTGATGTCATGAATAGAGTCACTTGATGTCACCCAGTGTGGGTGTGATGTCGTATATACTGCATAGTGTTCTATACATATAGTATGTGTGGTGACCTGCATACAGCGTGTGGTATATCATTGATAGAATGGGAGTTATCACACTGATACAGATTATGGAAGTTATGCTGTCAGATAGAGTGGTTGTATTGTCTTAACACGGTGTGTTTCATGTCAAATATAGTGGATATGAATTCAGAACCATAGTGGATGTGATGGTACAGATGGAGTGGCTGTGATGTCACAGGTATAGGGGATGAGATGGTATAAACCGTGGATGTGATGTCATATAGAGGGGATTTGATGTCATGAATGCAGTGTCTGTGATGTCATAAATACTGATCATTGATGTCATAAAGTGTGAATGTGGTGTCATGTAGAATGTGTATGATGTCATAAGTGTGCCGTGTCATAGCTTACATACTTGTGATGTCATCGACACAGAAGGTACATCGATACACATGTTTACACGTGTACACATTAGTGTGATGGCACAAATACAGTGGCAGTGATGTCAAATATAGTGGGTGAGATATCAGGTATAGACGATGCATTATCTTGAAAGCAGTATGTGTGATATCATAAATATTTGATATGATGTCATAAACATACTAGCTGTGATGTCATACATATAGGGCTGTGATGTCATAAAGAGTTTATGTCATATCATTCATCCTGAATATGCTGTCATACACAGAGTGTGTGTGATATCGTCCAGAGAGTGGGTGTGGTATAATTGATACACTGTGTTTGAGAACACAGATACAGTGGATGTAGTCTCAGATACAATGGGTGAGATGGCAGATATAACGTTTGTGTTGTCATGTGTGTGATCTCATCTATAGTGTCTGTGATGCCACGAATGCAATGGAGGTAATGCGATGACTACAATGGTGTGAGGTCATAAAGAGTGGATGCGACTTTATGTATAGTGCGTAAGATATCATACATAAAATGGGTGTGATGTCATGCGTACAGTTGGTGTGAGATCATCATTAGAGTGGTTGTGATGACACAGATACAGTGGAT
The DNA here is from genome assembly GCA_020976825.1 of Odocoileus hemionus. Taxonomy (NCBI): domain Eukaryota; kingdom Metazoa; phylum Chordata; class Mammalia; order Artiodactyla; family Cervidae; genus Odocoileus; species Odocoileus hemionus. The sequence goes on along the minus strand of JAJLRB010001131.1, from coordinate 44,779 downwards.
GCAATGTCAGATATATTTGGAGTGATGTCATGAGTACAGTGCATGCGATGTCATAAATGTGGTGTCATGTCATAAAATGTGGATGTGATGCCTTAAACAGTGTTTATGATGGTACGCAAACATTGGTGTGATGTCATACATACAAAGGGTGTGATAAGATGAAAGAGTGGGTGTGAGACACAGATAGAGTGGTTGTGACGTAACAAAACTATTGAATATGTATTGTATACAATGGATATGATGTCATCATATATAGCGGATGAGATCTCATAGATACACTTGTTGTGATATCATCAAAACAGTGGATGTGATGACAGAGATACTGTGGATATGATGTCAAATATACTGTGTGTGATGCCTTAGAAATGGTGGTTTGATGTCATAACGTGAGGATGTGATGTCTTCTACAGTGCAAAATGCTATACATACGCAGAATGTGATGTCATACAAAGAGTAGGTGTGACGTTGTCAATACAGTGGGTGTGATGACACAGAGTATTTGCTGTGATGTCGCATGTATAGGGTATATATTGCCCCTGCGTACTGGATGTGGTTTCATATATAGAGGTTTGTGACGTCATAAGTGCAGTAGTGTGAAGACTTAAGGAGTAGATGTGATGTTATAGAGTGCAACTGATGTCACACGTATAGTGGGTGTGATGTCACATCAAAGTGCGTGTGATATCAGTGGAGAGGTTGTGATGGCAAAGATACAGTGGGTGTGCTGTCCCGTATAGTGGGTGAGACGTCATGTCTGAAGTGGATGTGACATCATAAATACTGTGGTTTGCTGTTATAAAGAGGATGAGATGCCATCTACAGTGCAAATGATATCATACATATGCCAAAGTGTGGTGTCAGAAACACAGAGAGGGACTTGATGTTATACAGAGTGGTTGTGGTGTCATAAATAAAGTGGATAGGATGTCACACGTATACTGGATGTGATATCATATATATATATTTTTTTGTGATATCATTGATAGACTGGGTCTGATGACACAGATCCAGTTTGATGTGAGGTCAGATATAGTGGACGTGATGTCATAAATAAAGTGGGTGTGAAGTCGTAAAGAGTGGATTTGATGTCATAGGTGTTACATATGATTTCATACATATAGTGGAGGTGATGTCATACATACACTGGGTTTGATAAAATTGATGCATTTGCAGTGATGATACAGATACAGTCGGTGTGATATCAGATATGGTGTCTGTGAAGGACACAACGGTTCTGTTCTCATAACACTGTGTGTGATGCCATATCAAGTAGATAAGTTCATAAAAGGTAGAGTGTGTGATGTCATAGATAGAGTCATTGTATGATGTCACTTATATAGTGAATGTGATATCATACACAGTAGATGAAATGTCATATCGTACACAATGCGTGTGATGTCATGAATACACTGCATGTGATGTCATAAATACTGAGGATTGTTGTCAGAGAGTGTGGATATAATGTCATGTGTAGTGGATCTGATGGCATATATATGCCACCTGTGATCTCCTACATAGTTGGTGTGATGGCATCAACAAAGTGGGTGTGATGACATATACAGTGGTATGTGATGGCAGTTAGAACGGGTTTCTAGACAGACATAGAGCTTGTGTAGTCATACACACAGTGTGGGTGAGACGTATATAGTGGTTATGATGTCCTAAACGTAGTATGTGCCATGACATGGGATAACAGTGGTATTGTACCCACTCATATACCAAGTGAGATGTTATTTTTACTGAATATGGTGTCTAAAGCATAGTAGGTGTCTTGTCATAATTACAGTGGCTGTGATGTCACAAGTACAGTGTATGTGATGTCTTATAGAGCGGGTGTGGTGTCATGAATCGAGTGGGTGTATTGCCATGAATACAGTCCTTTGATGTCAGAAAGAGTGGGTGTTATGTCACAAATTAATCATAGGATGTCATACGTATAGTGGGTTTGATATCACACATAATGCTGGTGTGGTATAATCAATATACTTAGTAATGACCCAGGTACAGTGGATGCGATGTCAGATATAGTGGGTTGATGACATGACAACAGTGTGTGTGATGTCATACAGTGGTGTGATATCATACAGAGTGGATGTGATGTCCTATGTAGTTCACAGATGTCATAGATATTGTGGCTGTGATATTATATATACAGTGGGTGTTATATGATCGATAATCTGTGTGTGATGACACAGGAATAGTGGATGTGCTGTCAGATATAAAGGGTGTGATGTGAGATAAAGAAAATTTGGAAAAATTGATAAAGGAGTTATCCCCTATAAAAGGGAATTTGGGGTCAGAAGAGTGTTTTTATGTCCCAAAACGGTGTGTTTTTTAAAAAATTGGGTATGAATTTGAAATGTATGTGTTGGGCAATTCTGTGTTCAAGGTATGGGGGGGGTTTTAAACCGTGGATTTTTTGTATTGAATTTTCATGAAGCATTTGGGGAAATTTAAATTGACTTTATTTCTAAATGGATGTGGTTCATTAAATTTTTATGAGTCAAAAACCGTGTATGTTAAATATTTGATTCATCACCAATACGATACAAGTTTAAATGTCAAAGTTTGGGGGGAAAATACATGGGGAACAAATAAGGGGGGGATTGGTTTAGATGGCATTTTTTGGGGTTTTTTTTGAACATTAAAAATTTTTGAAAATTAGGGATTTTTTTTGGGGGTTTTTCTTTTTAAAAAAAACAAAAATTTTTATGGGGTGGGGGGTTTAATTTATGTTTTAACCAAATAAGGGTTTTATTTAAAATTTTTTTTAAAAAAATTTTTTTTTTTTGGATTTGTTTGGAAAAAAAAGGGGTTTTTAAAAGGGTTAATAAATGGGTGAGATGAAAGGGGGTTTTTTAAAAGGGTTTTGGGGGTGGGGGGGGGACCCTAAGGGTTTTTTTAAACCAAAAATTTTAAAATTTGGGTGCCCTTTGGGGGGGTCAAAAATTTTTGGGGAAAAAGGGTTAAAAAGGGAAAATTTTTAAAATTGGGTTTTTTAAAGGGGGGAAAAGGGGAAAGATTTTAAAAATGAAAATGGAAAAAATCAAAAATTTTTTTGGGGGGGACCCTATTTTGCATGGATTATAATTTAAAGTTTTCCATGGTTATAAAAGGGGATTGGGTTAAAATTTTTTGGGGTATGAAAAGGGGGTTTATGTAAAAAAAGGGTGTGGAAAAAAAATGGGGTTTCAAGGGAAAATTTTTTTGGGGGGTCAAAATGGGGAGAAAAATTTTTATTGCTTATAAAAGGGATAATCCTTTGAAATTTTAAAATTTAATTTATCAAAAACAGGGGTTTTAGAAAAAGTGGATTGTGTTTTAAAAAATGGTTTTGGGGTTTTTTTTTTGGGAAAAGTTTGGGGGGTTTTTGGAAAAATGGGGTTTGGGTTTAGTGGGGAATTTTAAAGGGGGAAATTTTGGGGTTTTTTAAAAGGAAAAAATTTAAATTTTGAATTCCCAAAAAATGGGTTAGAACCAAAGGTATTTAAAAATTTTTTTTAAAAAAAGGGTTTTGGGAAATTTTGGTTTATAAATTTTTTTTTATAAGTTTAGGGGGGTTTTAAAAATGTTGTTTAAAAAGGGGGTTTTAAAAAAGTGGGGGGGAAAGTCTTTAAAATGGTTGATTTAGGGTTTTGGGGTTTCCCTTTAATTTTGGGTTTTTTTTTGGTTTGAAAATAATTTTCCCTGGATTCAATTTGTGGGGTTTTTTGTAAAAAATTGGGAAACAAAGGGGCAAAAAGGTTTTCAAAAATTTGGGGGTTTAAATAAGAGCCAAATTTTTGGGTTTTGGGTTTTAATTAATAAAAGGGGTTTTTCCCCATATTATAAAAAATTTTTTTTTTGGGGGTTTTAAAAATTTTTTGGGGGGTTTTAAAAAGGGGTTTCCTAAAGGGGTTAAAAAAAAGGTTTTTCTAAATATGGGTTTATGAAGGGTTTTAAAAAAAATTTTTTTTATTTTAAAAAAATTTTTAATTCCCAAAATTTTTTGAGTTGAAAGGGTTTTACATAATTTTTTTTGTTTTGGGTTCCCAAAAAGGTTTTTTTTTTAAATTTTTCAGTGGGTGTTTAAAAATTTTTGGGGCCCGTTTTGGGGGTTTAATTGGTTTTTATGAAAAAAATTTGTTCAAAAAAGGTTTTGGGACAAAATTTAATCTTTTTTTATTTTTTTTTTAATTCCTTGTTATAATTCAAATTTTAAAACAGGTTAATTTTCAGAAATGGGTTTTTATGCTAAATTGGGGTGTCGGGTGTTTTTAAAAATTTATGTGGTTTGGGTTTTGGGCCCCAAATATCTGTGGTTGTGGTTAATAAGGGGTTTTAAAGATTAATGTTGTGGGAAAAAAGAGGGGTTTTTTAGAAAAACATAATGGGAATTTTTCCCGGGGGGGAAATTTTTTTTTAAAGTTTAAAAATAAGGGGTGAATATAAGTGGTGGATATATTTAAAGGATTTAAATTTTAAATTTTATGGTGTTAAAAATTTTATTTTTTTTTGTCAAAATTATTTTAACAAAAAATTTTTGGGTTTAAAGGGGGGGGGTGTTTAGGAAAAGGGGGATGGTTTAAAAAAATGGGGGAAAAAGGGGTTTTTCATTTAACAAATGTCTGTAAAGTTATATATATTGGGGGGGGGTTAAAATTTTAAAAGTTGGGAAAATAAATGGGTAAAATTTTTGTTTCATAAGGGGGTGCCGTTGTTTCATTTAAGCCTTTTTAAAATAAATTTTGTTTTAAAATTTTTTGGGGCAAAAATTTTTTTGGGGGAAAAAAAAGGGGAAAAAAAAAGTTTTTTGATAACCAAAATTTTTTTAAAAACGGGGGGGTTTCAATTTGTTTTAAAAAAAAGGGGGGGAAAAAAAATTTCAGTGGGAAAGGGGGAAGTCCCAAAAAAAATTATTTTTTGGGTTAAAATTTTTAAAGGGGTTTAGCCGATTTGCTTTTCTTTTGAAAGCAAAATGGTGTGGGATTTAAATTTATTTTTTTGGAAATAAAAGGGATGTCAAAAACAAAAACCCCCTTTTTGAAAAAAAAGGGGGGGCAAAATTTTTAATTTTAAATTTTTTTTTGGGGCGTTTTTTGATGTAAAAAAGGGGGTTTAAATGGGGCAAAATATTTCTTTTAAATTTTGTCAACAAGGGTTTGATATTAAAGGGGGTTGTGGTTATAAAAAGGTTTAGAACACAGATACTGGATGTTTTAAAAATTGGGGGGATCAATAAATGTTTTGGTCGTGTGTGATTCAATTTTAGTGCGTTGCCCCAAAAAAAATGGGGTAATGGTACCAAAAAGGGGTTTTAGGGCATAAAATGGGGCACTTTTGTAAAGGGGTAAATACCAAAAAAAGGTTTTGATGTATCGTACAGTTGGTGTGAATCATATTGGTTTTTAAAAAACAAAACGGCGTTTTTTTGGGGGGGTTTTTACAGTGGAAATTTTTAATAAGGGGTGTTGTATAAAAGTATTGTTTTTAAAATTTTTTGGGTGGAAAATTGGGTTGTCAACAACAAAGGTGGGGAAAATGAAAAAAATGGGGTAAACTAGGAGTTGTTGTTTTAAAAATTTTTTGGAATATGATTTATCAAAATTTTGATTCACATAGGGTTTGGCCAAATGTTTTTAAATAAAAAGTGGATGTGGACGGCAGGGAAAAGATTTTAAAAAAAACTTTTGGGGACCTTTTAAAGGGGTTTTTTAAAAATAGGATGTGGTTTTTTACATGGAAAAATATAATACCAGAATGTATTCAACAAAGAGTAGGTGGGTTTGCAATACATGGGGTGATGCAAAGTTTTGCGTATGTGATGTAAATAAACGTGGTACTGGGGGTGGGTTTCTTTAAAAATTTTAATCAAAATGGTAGGGAAATTAAATAGATGTATGATAGGGGGATTCACAATATGGGGGTGTTAATCAATTCGGGGATACAGGGGGTTGGATGAAAAATAACGTGGGGTTTTTCCCCCCAATTTGGGGGGGTTTTGAGTGGGTGACATTTAAAAAGTGGTTTGCTTTATAAGAGGTGAATGCTTACAATTAAATGTTTTTAATGAATTGGTGTAAAAAAAGGGGTTGATGTTAAACAGAAAGGGGGGTTAAAAAAAGGATGATGTCCCTTTTTTGGATGTGATTCAAAATTTTTTTGATTCTTATAACTGGGGCTATACAAATTTGTGGGTATTTAAATGGGGTTTTTAAATGGGTAACGAAATGGGTTTGTGTCATAGGTGTTAAAATTTTTTCTAAATATGGGGTTTCAAATAAAGGGTTTTAAAAATTTTTTTGGGAAGATCAGAAAATTTTTGGGGGTAAATTTGGGGTTTTTTGAAGGACCCAAAGTTTTGTTTATCATGTTGTGATGCCCTAAATAGATAATTAAAAATAAGTGTGGTTTTATTTGGGGTATTTAAGTTTAAAAATTTTTTGATAATCCAAAAAAAACCATGGTTTACATGTCACTATGTGATAAAATCTGAGTTGTTTAAGGGTGGTTTTAAAACATGTTTTTGGGGGTTTTTGGTATATAATTGATCTTTAATATTGGGGTGTGCAAAAGTTTTGTATATATCATGGATTGTGATTTAAAAGGGGTTTTTAGCCAAAGGGTGTGTTATGAACAGTGTGGGGGAAAAGATAAGGGGGTTTAGTCCAAAGTAGATGGCCCGAATATGTGGTATTGTACCCCCCAAGGTTTATTTTTATAAAGGGGGTTAAATTAGGTGTTTGTCATAAAAATGGTGGGTTTTAAAACGGTTATCTCAAAGGGGGGGGGGGTGTCATGAAGGTGGGGTTTAATAAGTTTTGATGCAGAAAGGGGGGTGAGTCAAAATTAATCATAGCATGCATACTTATGGGTTTTATTCAAAATTTGGGGGGTTTAAAATTTTAATGGGACATGGTGGATGTAAATAGGGGTTTATAATGAAAAGTGGTGTGAGCCCTAAATGGTGTGATAAAAAATTGGGGTTGATGTTTCCATGGTTTAAGATAAAATTGGGGGTGTTTAATCAGGGGGGTTATATATCAAAGTGGTGATGCAAGGGGAAAGGATTGGTTCAATATAAAGGGTTTATGAATAAAAAAATTTGTGTCTTGAGATTGATGTCCCAGGGGTTTTATTGAAATTTTAATGTTTATTTATAGAGTGGGGGGAAAAGTTTTTTAATTGGGGTTTTTAATGATAAGTTATAAGATGGTTCAATAGAGGGTTTGGGTTTTTTTGGGGGTTCAGGGTTTTTTTTTTTAATTGGGAAATAAAACAAAAAAAGGGGGGGGTGGTCATGGAGGGGGGGGAAATTAAGGGGGGGGATTGGGTTAAAGGGATGTGATTTATAAAGGGATTTTTGTTAAAGAGGTTGGATGCATAAAATGAATGATCCATTTTTATGTGGTGTCAGAAAAGGGGTATGAGTATAAGTGTTTGGGGTATTTTAAAATTGTGTGTCAGAACGAAGGTTTTCATAAATTTTAACCTTAAAAAGGTTGGCACAAAAAGGGGGTGAGTAAAATATTTGGGGATTCATATTAGTGGATTTTTTTAAAGATTGGTTTTTTCATAATTTTTTTTTAAATAAAGGGGTTTAAAATTTTTTGGCATGAGTTTAAGAATCATCCTTTAAAACCCAAAAGGTTTGTGAAGGCCCAAAGGGGGGGGGTATAATTGTAATGGTTTTTGAAAAAATTAAGTGAGTGTTAGTAAGGGGGAAGGCAATAAATGTTTTTGTTTGTTTTATTATTATTGTCTTTTTTAACCAAAGTGAAAGGGGTTAATGCGATGCTAAATGGTGTTTGGGGCAAAAAGGTGGGAAAATTTTTTGGTAAGATTCATACAAAAATTTTGATTCACAAGTTGGTGTTTTCAAAGGGGGGTTTAGACCCAAAAGGGGAAAAAGCAGTTTTTTAGGTTTCGGGGCATGATGGTGTCATAAATGTGGTGGGATTTTTAAAATTGGGGGTTTTCCTTAAACGTGTTTTGGGGTATGAAACATGGTGTGTTAAAATACAAGGGTTTTTACAAGTGAAAGAGTGGGTGTTAAGTGTTTTGAGTCCAATCAGTATGTATGTTTTAAAGGTGTGATTATAATAGGGGACCTAATCAGTTTGTTTCAAAAAAAAGTGGATTTTTACAAGCATTGGGATTCAAAAATCTGTGTGTTATCCTTATAATTTGGGGGTTTTTTTTGGGGGGGGGGTTTTTTCATGAAAAATTTTTCCCCAAAGTGTGTATACAAAAGTGGGGGAATTTGGTTTAAAGGGGGGTTTTAGACAAGATATTTGGTGTGCCATTATGGGGTTTTTTTGGTACTGGTGTGGTTTTGGGTGTGCTCAAATAAGGGGAAGAAAGGAAAATTTGGTTTTAATGGCACTTTTTTCACAGTTGGGGGTGTGTAATCAAAAGTGTTATCATAAGTTGTGTGGAAAAAAGGGGGGTTCCGTAAATGGGGGAAACCCTTTTTGGGGAAAAAAAAGGAAAATTTATAAAACTGGTTTTTGTTTTTAAAAGGGGAATGACACATGAAAGTTTTAAAAAATGAATGTGGTGTCAAAAAAGGGGATTGATGTTTTAAAGGGGGGGGGGTTAAAAAAGGGTTTGGGGTCCCCGTTCGGATGTATTAAAATTTTTTTTTGTGTAAATTTTAAAGGGGGGGAGAAAAATATGGGGGAAAAAAAGGGCGTGATGCTAAAAAAAGTGGTTGGAACGAAAAATGGATTTTTTTAAGGGGTTTCAATTTATTCAAAAAGTGGGGTTTTTTAATAATGGGTTTAAAAATTTAAAAATTTTTTAGAACAGTAATGTGTGATTCAATATTTTGTAAACACAGGTTTTTTTTCATAAAATTTTTCCTTAAACGTTTTCATAAAAGGGGGGTATGTCATAGTGGTTTTGTATATGTCACTTTTAGGAAGGGAAATTATAGGGAAAAATAAAAAAAAAATGTGTGTGTCATGTAACCCCGTGTGTTAAATACTGAGGATGTTTTCAAGGTGTGGGTAAAGCTTTTATGGATTATGGCTTTGCCCCCATTTAAAAGTTGTGTTGGGGGCAAAAAGGGGTTTTGGATTTAAGTGGTTGGGGGGAAAAAAACCCCCAAAAAGGGTTGTCATAACAGTGTTGGGGAAAGTATATAGGGGTTTATGTCCTAAAAAGGGGTTTTGCCTACATGGGTAAGTGGTATTGAAAAAAAAAAAAAAAAAAAAAAAAAAAAAAAAAAAAAAAAAAAAAAAAAAAAAAAAAAAAAAAAAAAAAAAAAATACCAAGTGAGATGTTATTTTTACTGAGTATGGTGTCTCTAAAGCATAGTATGGGTGTCTTGTCATATTACAGTGGCTGTGATGTCACAAGTACAGTGTATGTGATGTCTCCTATAGAGCGGGTGTGGTGTCATGAATCGAGTGGGTGTGTTGCCATGAATACAGTCCTTTGATGTCAGAAAGAGTTGGGTGTTATGTCACAAATTAATCATAGGATGTCATACGTATAGTGGGTTTGATATCACACATAATGCTGGTGTGGTATAATCCAATATACTCAGTAATGCATAGATATTGTGGCTGTGATATCATATATACAGTGGGTGTTATATGATCGATAATCTGTGTGTGATGACACAGGAATAGTGGATGTGCTGTCAGATATAAAGGGTGTGATGTGAGATAAAGAAAATTTGATGTCATGAATAGAGTCACTTGATGTCACCCAGCGTGGGTGTGATGTCGTATATATACTGCATAGTGTTCTATACATATAGTATGTGTGTGGTGACCTGCATACAGTGTGTGGTATATCATTGATAGAATGGGAGTTATCACACTGATACAGATTATGGAAGTTATGCTGTCAGATAGAGTGTTTTTATTGTCTTAACACGGTGTGTTTCATGTCAAATATAGTGGATATGAATTCAGAACCATAGTGGATGTGATGGTACAGATGGAGTGGCTGTGATGTCACAGGTATAGGGCATGAGATGGTATAAACCGTGGATGTGATGTCATATAGAGGGATTCTGATGTCATGAATGCAGTGTCTGTGATGTCATAAATACTGATCATTGATGTCATAAAGTGTGAATGTGGTGTCATGTAGAATGTGTATGATGTCATAAGTGTGCCGTGTCATAGCTTACATACTTGTGATGTCATCGACACAGAAGTATATCGATACACATGTTTACACGTGTACACATTAGTGTGATGGCACAAATACAGTGGCAGTGAAGTCAAATATATTGGGTGAGATATCAGGTATAGACGATGCATTTTCTTGAAAGCAGTATGTGTGATATCATAAATATTTGATATGATGTCATAAACATACTAGCTGTGATGTCATACATATAGGGCTGTGATGTCATAAAGAGTTTATGTCATATCATTCATCCTGAATATGCTGTCATACACAGAGTGTGTGTGATATCGTCCAGAGAGTGGGTGTGGTATAATTGATACACTGTGTTTGAGAACACAGATACAGTGGATGTAGTTTCAGATACAATGGGTGAGATGGCAGATATAATGTTTGTGTTGTCATGTGTGTGATCTCATCTATAGTGTCTGTAATGCCACAAGTGCAATGGAGGTAATGCGATGACTACAATGGTGTGAGGTCATAAAGAGTGGGTGCGACGTTATGTAGAGTGCGTAAGATATCATACATAAAATGGGTGTGATGTCATGCGTACAGTTGGTGTGAGATCATCATTAGAGTGGTTGTGATGACACAGATACAGTGGATGCAATGTCAGATATATTTGGAGTGATGTCATGAGTACAGTGCATGCGATGTCATATATAATGTGGTGTCATGTCATAAAATGTGGATGTGATGCCTTAAACAGTGTTTATGATGGTATGCAAACATTGGTGTGATGTCATACATACAAAGGGTGTGACAAGATGAAAGAGTGGGTGTGAGACACAGATAGAGTGGTTGTGACGTAACAAATCTATTGAATATGTATTGTATACAATGGATGTGATGTCATCATATATAGCGGATGAGATCTCATAGATACACTTGTTGTGATATCATCAAAACAGTGGATGTGATGACAGAGACACTGTGGATATGATGTCAAATATACTGTGTGTGATGCCTTAGTAATGGTGGTTTGATGTCATAACGTGAGGATGTGATGTCTTCTACAATGCAAAATGCTATACATACGCAGAATGTGATGTCATACAAAGAGTAGGTGCGAAGTTGTCAATACAGTGGGTGTGATGACAAAGAGTATTTGCTGTGATGTCGCATGTATAGGGTATATACTGCCCTGCGTACTGGATGTGGTTTCATATATAGAGGTTGTGACATCATAAGTGCAGTAGGGTGAAGACTTAAGGAGTAGATGTGATGTTATAGAGTGCAACTGATGTCACACGTATAGTGGGTGTGATGTCACATCAATGTGCGTGTGATATCAGTGGAGAGGTTGTGATGGCAAAGATACAGTGGGTGTGCTGTCCCGTATAGTGGGTGAGACGTCATGTCTGACGTGGATGTGACATCATAAATACTGTGGTTTGCTGTTATAAAGAGGATGAGATGCCATCTACAGTGCAAATGATATCATACATATGCCAAGTGTGGTGTCAGAAACACAGAGGGACTTGATGTTATACAGAGTGGTTGTGGTGTCATAAATAAAGTGGATAGGATGTCACACGTATACTGGATGTGATATCATATATATTTTTTTTGTGATATCATTGATAGACTGGGTCTGATGACACAGATCCAGTTGATGTGAGGTCAGATATAGTGGACGTGATGTCATAAATAAAGTGGTGTGAAGTCGTAAAGAGTGGATTTGATGTCATAGGTGTTACATATGATTTCATACATATAGTGGAGGTGATGTCATACATACACTGGGTTTGATAAAATTGATGCATTTGCAGTGATGATACAGATACAGTCGGTGTGATATCAGATATGGTGTCTGTGAAGGACACAACGGTTCTGTTCTCATAACACTGTGTGTGATGCCATATCAAGTAGATAAGTTCATAAACGTAGAGTGTGTGATGTCATAGATAGAGTCATTGTATGATGTCACTTATATAGTGAATGTGATATCATACACAGTAGATGAAATGTCATATCGTACACAATGCGTGTGATGTCATGAATACACTGCATGTGATGTCATAAATACTGAGGATTGTTGTCAGAGAGTGTGGATATAATGTCATGTGTAGTGGATCTGATGGCATATATATGCCACCTGTGATCTCCTACATAGTTGGTGTGATGGCATCAACAAAGTGGGTGTGATGACATATACAGTGGTATGTGATGGCAGTTAGAACGGGTTTCTAGACAGACATAGAGCTTGTGTAGTCATGCACACAGTGTGGGTGAGAACGTATATAGTGGTTATGATGTCCTAAACGTAGTATGTGCCATGACATGGGATACAGTGGTATTGTACCCACTCATATACCAAGTGAGATGTTATTTTTACTGAATATGGTGTCTAAAGCATAGTAGGTGTCTTGTCATAATTACAGTGGCTGTGATGTCACCAGTACAGTGTATGTGATGTCTTATAGAGCGGGGTGTGGTGTCATGAATCGAGTGGGTGTATTGCCATGAATACAGTCCTTTGATGTCAGAAAGAGTGGGTGTTATGTCACAAATTAATCATAGCATGTCATACGTATAGTGGGTTTGATATCACACATAATGCTGGTGTGGTATAATCAATATACTTAGTAATGACCCAGGTACAGTGGATGCGATGTCAGATATAGTGGGTTGATGACATGACAACAGTGTGTGTGATGTCATACAGTGGTGTGATATCATACAGAGTGGATGTGATGTCCTATGTAGTTCACAGCCATAGATATTGTGGCTGTGATATTACATATACAGTGGGTGTTATATGATCGATAATCTGTGTGTGATGACACAGGAAGAGTGGATGTGCTCTCAGATATAAAGGGTGTGATGTGAGATAAAGAAAATTTGATGTCATGAATAGAGTCACTTGATGTCACCCAGCGTGGGTGTGATGTCGTATATACTGCATAGTGTTCTATACATATAGTATGTGTGGTGACCTGCATACAGTGTGTGGTATATCATTGATAGAATGGGAGTTATCACACTGATACAGATTATGGAAGTTATGGTGTCAGATAGAGTGTTTTTATTGTCTTAACACGGTGTGTTTCATGTCAAATATAGTGGATATGAATTCAGAACCATAGTGGATGTGATGGTACAGATGGAGTGGCTGTGATGTCACAGGTATAGGGCATGAGATGGTATAAACCGTGGATGTGATGTCATATAGAGGGATTCTGATGTCATGAATGCAGTGTCTGTGATGTCATAAATACTGATCATTGATGTCATAAAGTGTGAATGTGGTGTCATGTAGAATGTGTATGATGTCATAAGTGTGCCGTGTCATAGCTTACATACTTGTGATGTCATCGACACAGAAGTATATCGATACACATGTTTACACGTGTACACATTAGTGTGATGGCACAAATACAGTGGCAGTGAAGTCAAATATATTGGGTGAGATATCAGGTATAGACGATGCATTTTCTTGAAAGCAGTATGTGTGATATCATAAAAATATTTGATATGATGTCATAAACATACTAGCTGTGATGTCATACATATAGGGCTGTGATGTCATAAAGAGTTTATGTCATATCATTCATCCTGAATATGCTGTCATACACAGAGTGTGTGTGATATCGTCCAGAGAGTGGGTGTGGTATAATTGATACACTGTGTTTGAGAACACAGATACAGTGGATGTAGTTTCAGATACAATGGGTGAGATGGCAGATATAATGTTTGTGTTGTCATGTGTGTGATCTCATCTATAGTGTCTGTAATGCCACAAGTGCAATGGAGGTAATGCGATGACTACAATGGTGTGAGGTCATAAAGAGTGGGTGCGACGTTATGTAGAGTGCGTAAGATATCATACATAAAATGGGTGTGATGTCATGCGTACAGTTGGTGTGAGATCATCATTAGAGTGGTTGTGATGACACAGATACAGTGGATGCAATGTCAGATATATTTGGAGTGATGTCATGAGTACAGTGCATGCGATGTCATATATAATGTGGTGTCATGTCATAAAATGTGGATGTGATGCCTTAAACAGTGTTTATGATGGTATGCAAACATTGGTGTGATGTCATACATACAAAGGGTGTGACAAGATGAAAGAGTGGGTGTGAGACACAGATAGAGTGGTTGTGACGTAACAAATCTATTGAATATGTATTGTATACAATGGATGTGATGTCATCATATATAGCGGATGAGATCTCATAGATACACTTGTTGTGATATCATCAAAACAGTGGATGTGATGACAGAGACACTGTGGATATGATGTCAAATATACTGTGTGTGATGCCTTAGTAATGGTGGTTTGATGTCATAACGTGAGGATGTGATGTCTTCTACAATGCAAAATGCTATACATACGCAGAATGTGATGTCATACAAAGAGTAGGTGCGAAGTTGTCAATACAGTGGGTGTGATGACAAAGAGTATTTGCTGTGATGTCGCATGTATAGGGTATATACTGCCCTGCGTACTGGATGTGGTTTCATATATAGAGGTTGTGACATCATAAGTGCAGTAGGGTGAAGACTTAAGGAGTAGATGTGATGTTATAGAGTGCAACTGATGTCACACGTATAGTGGGTGTGATGTCACATCAATGTGCGTGTGATATCAGTGGAGAGGTTGTGATGGCAAAGATACAGTGGGTGTGCTGTCCCGTATAGTGGGTGAGACGTCATGTCTGACGTGGATGTGACATCATAAATACTGTGGTTTGCTGTTATAAAGAGGATGAGATGCCATCTACAGTGCAAATGATATCATACATATGCCAAGTGTGGTGTCAGAAACACAGAGGGACTTGATGTTATACAGAGTGGTTGTGGTGTCATAAATAAAGTGGATAGGATGTCACACGTATACTGGATGTGATATCATATATATTTTTTTTGTGATATCATTGATAGACTGGGTCTGATGACACAGATCCAGTTGATGTGAGGTCAGATATAGTGGACGTGATGTCATAAATAAAGTGGTGTGAAGTCGTAAAGAGTGGATTTGATGTCATAGGTGTTACATATGATTTCATACATATAGTGGAGGTGATGTCATACATACACTGGGTTTGATAAAATTGATGCATTTGCAGTGATGATACAGATACAGTCGGTGTGATATCAGATATGGTGTCTGTGAAGGACACAACGGTTCTGTTCTCATAACACTGTGTGTGATGCCATATCAAGTAGATAAGTTCATAAACGTAGAGTGTGTGATGTCATAGATAGAGTCATTGTATGATGTCACTTATATAGTGAATGTGATATCATACACAGTAGATGAAATGTCATATCGTACACAATGCGTGTGATGTCATGAATACACTGCATGTGATGTCATAAATACTGAGGATTGTTGTCAGAGAGTGTGGATATAATGTCATGTGTAGTGCATCTGATGGCATATATATGCCACCTGTGATCTCCTACATAGTTGGTGTGATGGCATCAACAAAGTGGGTGTGATGACATATACAGTGGTATGTGATGGCAGTTAGAACGGGTTTCTAGACAGACATAGAGCTTGTGTAGTCATACACACAGTGTGGGTGAGAACGTATATAGGGGATATGATGTCCTAAACGTAGTATGTGCCATGACATGGGATACAGTGGTAGTGTTCCCACTCATATACCAAGTGAGATGTTATTTTTACTGAGTATGGTGTCTAAAGCATAGTAGGTGTCTTGTCATAATTACAGTGGCTGTGATGTCACAAGTACAGTGTATGTGATGTCCTATAGAGCGGGTGTGGTGTCATGAATCGAGTGGGTGTGTTGCCATGAATACAGTCCTTTGATGTCAGAAAGAGTGGATGTTATGTCACAAATTAATCATAGGATGTCATACGTATAGTGGGTTTGATATCACACATAATGCTGGTGTGGTATAATCAATATACTCAGTAATGACCCAGGTACAGTGGATGCGATGTCAGATATACTGGGTTGATGACATGACAACAGTGTGTGTGATGTCATAGAGTGGTGTGATATCATACAGAGTGGATGTGATGTCCTATGTAGTTCATAAGATGTCATAGATATTGTGGCTGTGGATATCATATATACAGTGGGGTTATATGATCGATAATCGATAATCTGTGTGTGATGACACAGGAATAGTGGATGTGCTGTCAGATATAAAGGGTGTGATGTGAGATAAAGAAAATTTGATGTCATGAATAGAGTCACTTGATGTCACCCAGCGTGGGTGTGATGTCGTATATACTGCATAGTGTTCTATACATATAGTATGTGTGGTGACCTGCATACAGTGTGTGGTATATCATTGATAGAATGGGAGTTATCACACTGATACAGATTATGGAAGTTATGCTGTCAGATAGAGTGTTTGTATTGTCTTAACACGGTGTGTTTCATGTCAAATATAGTGGATATGAATTCAGAACATAGTGGATGTGATGGTACAGATGGAGTGGCTGTGATGTCACAGGTATAGGGGATGAGATGGTATAAACCGTGGATGTGATGTCATATAGAGGGGTTCTGATGTCATGAATGCAGTGTCTGTGATGTCATAAATACTGATCATTGATGTCATAAAGTGTGAATGTGATGTCATGTAGAATGTGTATGATGTCATAAGTGTGCCGTGTCATAGACTTACTTGTGATGTCATCGACACAGAGGTACATCGATACACATGTTTACACGTGTACACATCTGTATGATGGCACAAATACAGTGGCAGTGATGTCAAAATATAGTGGGTGAGATATCAGGTATAGACGATGCATTTTCTTGAAAGCAGTATGTGTGATATCATAAATATATTTGATATGATGTCATAAATATACTAGCTGTGATGTCATACATATAGGGCTGTGATGTCATAAAGAGTTTATGTCATATCATTCATCCTGAATATGTGTCATACACAGAGTGTGTGTGATATCGTCCAGAGAGTGGGTGTGGTTATTAATTGATACACTGTGTTTGAGGACACAGATACAGTGGATGTAGTCTCAGATACAATGGGTGAGATGGCAGATATAACGTTTGTTTTGTCATGTGTGTGATCTCATCTATAGTGTCTGTGATGCCACGAATGCAATGGAGGAAAATGCGATGAGTGCCAATGGTGTGAAGTCATAAAGAGTGGATGCGATGTTTTGTAGTGGCTAAGATGTCATACATAAAATGAGATACTGTGGATGCAATGTCAGATATATTTGGAGTGATGTCATGAGTACAGTGCATGCGATGTCATAAATAATGTGGTGTCATGTCATTAAAAATGTGGATGTGATGCCTTAAACAGTGTTTATGATGGTATGCAAACATTGGTGTGATGTCATACATACAAAGGGTGTGATAAGATGAAAGAGAGGGTTTGTGATACACAGATACAGTGGTGTGACGTAACAAACTATTGAATATGTATTGTATACAATGGATATGATGTCATCATATATAGAGGATGAGATCTCATAGTACACTTTGTGATATATCATCAAAACACTGGGATGAGATGGACAGAGATACTGTGTAATATGATGTCAAATATACTGTGTGTGATGCCTTAGAAATGTGTGTTTGATGTCATAACTGAGGAGGATGTGATGTCTTCTACAGTGCAAAAGTGCTATACATACGCAATGTGATGTCATACAAAGTAGTTAGGTGTACGTTGTCATACACACTGGTGTGTGATGACACACGAGATATTTTGCTGTGATGTCGTCATGTATAGTACTGTAATTGCCCTGCATACTGGATGTGGTTTCATATATAGATGTGTGACGTCATAAGTGCAGTAGTGTGAAACTTAAGGAGTAGATGTTGATGTTATATAGTGCAACATGATGTCACAACGTAGAGTGGTGTGAGTCACATCAATGTGCGTGTGATATCAGTGGAATTTGATGGGCAAAGATACATGGGTGTGCTGTCCATATAGAGGGTGAGACGTCATGTCTGAGAGTGACTGTGACATCATAAATACTGTTGGTTTGCTGTTATAAAAAGATGAGAGGGATGCCATCTACAGTGCAAATGATATCATACATATGCCAAGTGTGTGTCAGAAACACAGCGGGTTTGATGTTATACAGATTGTGGTGTGGTGTCATAAATAAAGTGCATAGGATGTCACACGTATACTGGATGTTGATATCATATATATATTGCTTTTGTGATATCATTGATAGACAGGGTCATGATGACACAGATCCAGTTGATGTGAGGTCAGATATAGTGGACGTGATGTCATATAAATAAAGTGGTGTGATGTCGTAAAGAGTGGATTTGATGTCATAGGTGTTACTATATGATTTCATACATATAGTGAGGTGATGTCATACATTACACTGGGTTTGATAAAATTGATGCATTTTGCCAGTGATGATACAGATACATGTCGGTGTGATATCAGATATGTGTCTGTGAAGGACACAACGGTTCTGTTCTCATAACACTGTGTGTTGATCCCATATCAAGTAGATAATTCATAAAGGTAGAGGTGTGATTGTCATAGATAGAGTCATTGTATGATGTCACTTACATAGTTGAATGTGATATCATACCAGTAGATGAAATGTCATATCGTACACAATGCGTGTGATGTCATGAATACACTGCATTGTGATGTGCCATAAATACTGAGGATTGTTGTCATAGAGTGTGATAATGACTGCATGTGTAGTGATCTGATGGCATACATATGCCAACCGTGATCTCCTACATATTATGGTGTGATGCTTGACAAAGTGGGTGTGATGACAATATAGATGGATGTTGGATGGGCAGTTAGAACGTGTTTTCAAGACAGACATAAGAACTACTTGTGTAGTCATACACACAGTGTGGGTGATGAGAACGTATATAGTGATTATGATGTCCTAAACGTAGTAGGTGCCATGACATGGGATACAGTGGTAATGTTCCCACTCTCATATACCAAGTGAGATGTTATTTTAACTGAGTATGGTTGTCTCAAGCAAGTATGGTGTCTTGTCATAATTACAGTGCTGTGATGTCACAAGTACATGTGTATGTGATGTCCTATAGACAGCGGGGTATTTGTGGTGTCATGAATCGCAAGTATGGGAGTGTTGCCATGAATACATCCTTTGATTGTCAGAAAGAGTGGGTGGTTTATTCACAAATTAATCATAGATGTCATACGTATAGTGGGTTTGATATCACACATAATGCTGGTGTGGTATAAATCAATATACTCAGTATAGACCCAGGTACAGTGGATGCGATGTCAGATATACTGTTAATGACATGACAACAAATGTGTTGGATTTCATAATGGGTGTCATATCATCACAGATGGATGTGATTGTCCTATGTATTCAAAAGATGGTCATAGATATTGGTGCTGTGATATCATCAGAATATACAGGGTTTTATAGTGATCCCGCTAATCTGTGTGTGATGACACGAGGAATAGTGGTGTGCTGTAAATATACAGGGTATGTGTGAAGTCATAAAGAAAATTTTGATGTCATGATATAATCATTCTGATGTCACCCAAAGTGGGGTGTGATTTTGCATTCGTAAATACTGCATAGTGTTCATATCTACATATAGTAATGTGGTACCTGCATACAGAGTTGTGGTATATCATTGATAGAAATGAGTTATCACACTCTATACAGAGTTTGATGGAAGTTATGCTGTTCAAGATTGAGTGTTTGTACTTGTCTTAACACGTTGTTTCATGTCAAAAAAATTATAGTGGATATGAAATTCAGAACCTTAGGGGATGTGATGGTACAGATGGATTGCATTGATGTCACAGGTATAGGGATTGAGATGGTATAAACGTGGATGTGATGTATCATAGAGACGATCTGATGTCTTGAATGCAGTGTCTGTGATGTCATAATAGCTGATCATTGATGTCATAAAGGTGAATGTGATGTCATTGTAGAATGTTATGATAGTCATATAGTGATGTTCCGGTGTCAGATTTTACAATTCTTGTAATTCATCGACACAGAGGTACATCGATACAACTGCTTTACACGTGTACACATAGTGGTGATGGCACAAATACAGTGGCAGTGATGTCAATATATAGTGGGTGTGAATATCAGGTATAACGATGCATTTTCTTGAAAGCAGTATGTGTATATCTAAATATTTAGATATATGTCATATAAATACTACATAGCTGTGAAGTACATACATATAGTGTGCCTGTGATGTCATAAAGATTTATGTCATATCATTCATCCTGAATATGCTGTCATACACAGAGTGTGTGTGATATTCGTCCAGTAGAGTGTGTGGTATATTAAGATCACTTGGTTTTTGAGAAACACAGATACATGAGTTAGTCTCAGATACATGGGAGAGATGCGCAGATATCACACGTTTGTTTTTCATTGTGTTATCTCAACTATCCGTGGGTTGCTCTGTGATGCCACGAATTTATGGAGCGGGTAATGCATGGATATAATAGGTGTA
Source organism: Odocoileus hemionus (assembly GCA_020976825.1). Taxonomy (NCBI): domain Eukaryota; kingdom Metazoa; phylum Chordata; class Mammalia; order Artiodactyla; family Cervidae; genus Odocoileus; species Odocoileus hemionus. The sequence continues at coordinate 24,218 of JAJLRB010001131.1, read as the reverse complement.
TAGGGTTTCATAAAGATGGGTGGATAATGCGAACGTTATGTATAAAGTGCAAGATATCATACATAAAAATTGGTGTGATGTCGTCTACAGTTGGTTTGAATCTTCATATTGGTGGTTGTGAATGAACAGACAATGGATGCAATGTCAGAGTATAATTTGGAGTGATGTCATGAGATACAGTGCATGTGCATGTCATAGAAAACATGTGTGTCATGGTCTCGAAAAATGTGGATGTATTGCCCCTTAAACAGGTGTTTATATGGTACCAATAAAACAAAAAAACCATGGGTGTTGATGTCTCCATACAAAGGAAAGGTGTAAAAATAAAGAGTGGGTGTGATGAGGACACAGATACAGTGGTAGTGGACGTAACAAAGACTATTTGAATATGTATTGTATACAATGGATATGATTCATCATTATTAGCAGGATGATGTCTCATAGTATACACTTGTTTATATCATCAAAAAACACAGATGAATGATGAAAACAGAGATACTTGGATTATGTTGATCAATAGTACTGTGGTGTGATTCCTTTAGAAATGTGGTTGGGATTCATAACGTGTGGATGTGATGTCCTTCTACAGTGCAAAATGCAATACATCATACGCATAATGTGATGTCATACAAAGAGTAGTTGTGACGATGTCAATACTAGTGGTAGTGTTTATGACACAGAGTATTTCTGTGATGTCGCATTATATGGGTATATATTGCCCTGAGTACTGAAATGTGGTTCATATATAGAGGTTTGACGTCATAATGCAGGTATGTGAAACTTAAGAAGTAATGTGTAGGTTATGAGAGTGCAACTGATGTCACACGTTATATGGGTGTGAATGTCACAGTCAAAGATGCTTATTGGTGTCATTGAGCGAGGTCTGCTATGGCAAAGATACAGTGGGTGTGCTGTTCCATATTGTGGGTGAGACGTCATGTCTGAAGTGGTGTATGACATCATAAATACTGTGGTGATTGCTGTAATAAGAGAGATGGATGCCATCTACAGTGCAAAATGTTATCATACATATTGCCAAGTGGTGGTGTCAGAAACCAAGGGTTTTAAGATGTTAACTGAGAGTGGTCGTGGTGTCATAAATAAAGCGTGGATATAGATGTCACACGTATTACTGGATGTAGATATCATAGATATATTGTTTGTGATATCATTGATAGACGGGTCTGATGACACAGATCCAGTTGATTCGTGTCCAGGTTCAGATATAGTGACGTGAATGTCCTTAATAAGAGTGGTGTGACCATGTCTAAAGAGTGGATCTTGATGTCATAGGTGTTACAATATTATTTTCATACATTATATGGAGTGAGAGGTCATACATACACTGGGTTGATAAAATTGATGCATTTTGCAGTGATGGATTACAATCAGGCGTGTTTATATCAAATTGGTGGCTGTGAAGGACACAACGTTGCTGTTCTCTTAAAACGTTGTGTTGATTGCCATATCAAGTAAGGATTAATTTCATAAAGGTAGATGTGTGTGAAGTCTTAGATAGAGTCATGTATATTCACTTATATATGAATGTTGATAATCATAGCACAGTAATAGAATAGTCATATCTAGCACAATGCGTGATGTCATAATACTACTGCATGTGAGTTCATAAAATACTGAGAGATTGTTGTCATAGATTGAATATATTGTCAGTGTAGTCACTGAAGCATACAACCAACCTTGATCGATCTCCTACATAATTTGTGGAAAACACCGACAAATGTGTGTTAAATAGAGAGTGGATGTATGACATGCATAAATCGTTTTTCTAATGACATACATAGATACTTGTTTATTCATACCACAACATTGTGTGATGACACTAATATAGGATTATGAATGTCCCGAAACGTAGTATTTCCATGAACATGGGATGCTATGTGTAGTGTTCTCCGACTTCAATATGCCCAAATGATGATAGTTATTTTTACTTGAGATATGGTGTCCAAAAAAGCATATAGGTTTCTGTGTCGAAAATTACAGTGACGTGTGATTCTACAAATACATTGTACGGATTCCTATATAGCCTCGGGGTGTGTGTCCATGAAATCATTCGTGTTGCCATGTATGAAAGTCGCTTTGATGTAAAAGTCTGTTATATCTCAAAATTAATCATAGATATTTCCTTACATAAATAAGATGGTATAGATAACACACATAATCTGGTGTGGTATAATCAATATACTCATATTGAACCAGTAGAGTGTGATGTATTCAATATACGGTTGATCACATGACAAAAAGTGTGTGTGCTGTCATACAGTGGATGTGAGTATCACTACAGATGTGGTATGATGATGTCCCTATGATAGTGCATAAGATTCATTGATATTGTGGGTCTGGGTGTAGTAATAATGATCGGAGTTGATTATACAGGTGCGTGGTGTTTATCAATGATCGTACATAATCTGTGTGGATGATGACACGTAGGAAAGAGTGGATGTGCTGCTCAGATCATAAAGGGACTGCCAGAGTTGTGATGGGTGATAGAGATTGAAAGAAAATTTGCACGATGTGCATGAAAATTAAGTGGTCCAGCTTGATGTCACCCCAGCGTGTGGTTTGTTGTGGATGATCGTATATACTGGCATAGTGTTCTATTAACATTAGATAGAGATTTTAGAGTGATGTATGACAATTGCATGATTATCAGCGTGGTGTGGTCGATATTGAATATCATTTTGATGAGATTGAGGGTGAGCAATTGGAGTTATACGACACTGATACAGATTATGGAAGTTATGGTGTCTGATAGGGAGTGTTTATACTTAGTGATCGTGTCTTGCTTAACACGTGTTGTGGTGTGTTGTTTCATCCCCCCGTCAGAATATAGTGAGATTATGAATCCTAGAACCATTAGTGGATGTGTTGGTACAGATGGAGTGGCTGGATGTGTCACGAGGGTATAGGGCATGTGCAGTGGAACTGTACTGTTTAAACCACGTGGAGTGATGATGTTCATTTAGAGGGATTCTGAATGTACCAATGAAGGCAACCAGTACAAGGTGTCTGTGATGTCTTAGTATAATGATTCATTGATGTCATAAAGTGTGAAAATGTGGTTTTGTCATGTAGAATGTGTAGTGTAGATGACCATCATTAGTGTGGTCCGTGGTCATAGTACTTACGTACTTGCGATGAATGTCCATTGACATCAGAAGTACTTTCAGATACAACTTGTTGTATCACGGGTGTACAACATTAGTTGTGATGGGCTATCAGAATACAGGTGAGCAGTGAATGAGTCTCAAAGATATATTTGTGAGTGAATGCTGAGATGTTCTAGGTAATTGTGTATTGCGTTTTATGCGTGTTCTGATATACGCTAGTTATGTGGTAGATATCAGAACTACTTTGAGTATGATGGCGTTAACTACTAGCTTGTTATGTGATGTCCATATAGGGCTGTGTGATATCAGTAAAGAGTTTATTGGTCGATTGTTCATTCAAGCCTGGTATATGCTATTCTGTCAGACACTGAGTGTGGGTGTGAGTTAGTCGTTCGTATTGAAGTGATTTGTGTTGGGATAATTGATGACACTGGAGTTGAAGAGACACACAGTTAGAGGTGAGGTAGTTTCTCAGATACAATTGTGTTGTTGGTGTGATGGCAGATGAGTAGGTGATGTTTCTTGTTGTTTGTTCATGTATGTGTTGTGAATTACTATTAGGGGTCTTGTGTATTGCCATGAATCAGTGACAATGGAGCCGTATACTGCCGTTGTATTCCCATTGAGTGTCTTGGTCATATGTAGGTAGGGTGCGACGTTATATTATAGTTGAGCGTTAATATTTCATACATAAATGGTGTGTGTTGATTGTCAGGCTAGTGCTGTTGTTTATCTTGTGGAGATCATCATTAGAGTGGTTGTGATGACACAGATACAGTGGTCTGCAATGTTCAGGATTATATTTGGGTGTGAATTCATGAGTACAGGGCTTGCGATGTCATAAATAATGTGGTGTCATGTCATAAAATGTGATGTGAGGCCTTAAACAGTGTTTATAGGATGTACGCAAACATTTTTGTGGTTTGATGTCATACATACAGAAGGGGTAATTGTGATAAGATGAAATAAGTGTGTGTTGTGAACACAGATACATGGTTTAAGTGACGTAACAAAACTATTGAGAATATTGTATTGTATACAATGTTGATATGATGTCATCATATATAAGGGATGAGGATCTCATAGATACACTTGTTGTGATATCATCAAAACACTGGATGTGATGGACAGAGATACTGTGGATATGATGTTGTCAATATATACTGTGTGTGGATGCCGTTAGAAATGGTGGTTTGATGGTCATAACGTGAGGATGTGATGTCTTCTACAGAGCAGTGCAAAATGCTATACATACGCAGAATGTGATGTCATACAAAGGAGTAGGTGACGATGTTTGGTCAATACAGTGGGTGTGATGACACAGAGTAATTTGCTGGTGTGTGGATGTCGCAGTAAATAAGGTATAAATGCTTCGCCCTGTCGAAGTTACTGGATTGTGGTTTTCAATATATAGATGTGTTACCACCCCACCCCCCCGTATACAACATACGTGTTATCAGTGCTATAGTGGGGTGAAGACTTAAGGAGTAGATGTTGATGTTATGAGATGTGCAACTGATGTCACACGTATGAGTGGGTGTGGATGTTCACATCAAGTAAGTTTGCGTGGATATATCCGGGTAGGGAGAGGTTGTGGGGATGAGCAAAGAGACAGTGGGGTGCTGTCCCGTATAGTTGGTGGGAGAACGTCATGTCTGAGAGTGGGATGTGACATCATAAATATCTGTGGTTTGCTAGTTATAAGAGGATGATTGGATAGCCATCTACAGTGGCAAATGAAATGGTTCATACAGAATGCCAAGTTATAGGGGGTGTCAGAAACACAGAGGGATTTTGATTGTTTATACAGAGGTGGTTGTGGTGGTCATAAATAAAGTGGATAGGATGTCACACGTATACTGGAGTGTGATATCAATATATATATTTTTTGTGTGATAACATTGATAGACAGTGGGTCTGATGACACAGATCCGGTGGTTGATGGTTTAGGTCAGATATAGTGGACGGAGTCATAGAAAAAAGTGGTAGTGTGACAGTCCTGTAAAGAGTGGATTTGATGTCATAGGTGTTACATATGATTTCATACATATAGTGGAGGTGATGTCATACATACACTGGGTTTGATAAAATTGATGCATTTGCAGTGATGATACAGATACAGTCGGTGTGATATCAGATATGGTGTCTGTGAAGGACACAACGTTCTGTTTCTCATAACACTGTGTGTGATGCCATATCAAGTAGATAATGAGTTCATAAACGTAGAGTGTGTGATGTCATAGATAGAGTCATTGTATGATGTCACACTTATATAGTGAATGTGATATCATACACAGTAGATGAAATGTCATATCGTACACAATGCGTGTGATGTCATGAATACACTGCATGTGATGTCATAAATACTGAGGATTGTTTCAGAGAGTGTGATATATAATTCATGGGTGTAAGTGCATCTGATGGCATGACATATTGCCACCTGTGATCTCCTACATATTTGGTGGTGATGGCATCAACAAAGTGGGTGTGATAGACATATACAGAGGGGGATTGATGGCAAGTTAGAACGGGTTTTCAAGACAGACATAGAGCTTGTGTAGTCATACACACAGTGTGGGTGAGAACGTATAAAGTGATTATGATGTCCTAAACGTATATGTCCATGACATGGGATACAGTGGATAGTGTTCCCACTCATATACCAAGTGAGATGTTGTATTTTTACTGAATATGGTTGTCCTAAAAGTCATATAGTAGTGTCTTGTCATAATTACAGTGGCTGTGATGTCACAAGACAGTGTATGTGATGTCCTATAGAGCGGTGTGGTGTCATGAATTCAGTGGGTGTTTGCCATGATATACAGTCCTTTGATGTCAGAAAGAGTGGGTGTTATGTCACAAATTAATCATAGGATGTCATACGTATAGTGGGTTTTGATATCACACATAATTGCTGGTGTAGTATAAGTCAATATACTGAGTAATGACCCAGGTACGATGGAGATGCGATGTCAGATATAACTGGGTTGATGACATGACAACAACTATGTGTTGTGATGTCAATAGAGAGAGTGTGATATACAAGTACAGAGTGGATGTGATGTCCTATGTATAGTGATCATAAGATGATCATAGATTGTGGCCGTGTGATATCATATAGTATACAGATGGGTGTAATTATGATCGATAAATCTGTGTGTGAATCGACACAGTACTAGTGCCGCATGTTCTGTCATATATAAAGGGTGAATATGAGAATAACAGAAAAAAACTTGATCAAGCATGAGATAGATCACTTGATGTCACCCCTTTGGTGTGATGTCCGTATAGACTGCATAGTGTTCTATACATATATATGTGGTGGGACCTGCATCCAGTGTGTGTATATCATGTGATAGAATGAAGCTTTATCACACAGATGACAGATTATGGAGTTATGCTGTCATGATAGAGTGGTTTATTGTCTTAACACGGTTGTGTGTCATGTCAAAATATAGTGGATAATGAATTGCAGAACTCATAGTGAAATGTGTTGTAATACGATCTGGAGTGGCTGTATGTCACAGGTATAGGATGAGATGTAATCATGCAAAACCGTAGATGATGCATATAGATGATCTATAATCATGAATGCAGTGTCTGTGAGGTCATAAATAGCTGACTACCTTTGATGTCATAAGGTGTGAATGTGATGTCATGTAAAGTGCTAATGATGTCATAAGTGCCGTGTCAGAGTTTTTCATACTTTGTATCTCATCGACACAAGATTAGGTATCCTACATCGGTTTAGCACGAGTACAAATTAGTGTGATTGGCACAAATAACAGTGGCAGTTATTCACAAATATAGTGGTGAATATCAGGTATTAGAGGATGCAATTTTGCCGGGAAAGCAGTATGTTTGATATAATAAATAGTTTAGATATGAGCGTCATAAACATCCTACTAGCTGTGGAATCATACATATAGCCTGTGATGTCTGATATAAGAGTTTATGCGTCATATCATTCATCCTGAAGAATATGCTGTCATACACAGAGTGTGTCAGTGATAATACGTCCAGAGAGTGGTGTGTATAAAATTAATACACTGTTTTTGAGAACACTCAGAAGGCAGTGATTAGTCCCTCAGATACAACTGTGAGAGATGCAATATAACGTTTGGTGTGTCAGGTGTTGTGGATCTCAACTATAGTGTCTGTAGAATGCCCACACGGAATGCAATGGAGGTAATGCGATGACCTACAAAGGTGTGAATCATAAAGATTGAGATGCGAATGTAGTTTAGATGCGTAAGATATCATACATTAAAATGGGTGTGATGTCATGGAGCGGACAGTTTGTTGAGATCAACATTAGAGTGGTGTGATACAAACAGATACAGATGGATGCAAGTCAGATTATATTAGTGAGTGATGTCATGAGTACAGTGCAGTGCGATATCATAAAGAATGTGGTGTCAGTCAGTAAAATGTGGATTTGATGCCTTAAAAAGTGTTTATGATGAACGCTAACATTGGTTGTCAGCGATGTCAATACACGACAAAGGTGTGATAAGATCAAGACTGGGTGTGAACAACACAGATACATGGGGTTGTGGCGTAACAAATACTATTGGATATAGTATTGTATAGCAATGGATATGATGTCATCATATATAGCGATGAAGATCTCAGAAATACACTTGTTGTGATAGTCATGCAAAACATTGGATAGTTGACTAACCGAGATACTGTGGATATGATGTCCCAAATATACTGTTATAATCGCGCTTAAAATGGGGTTTGATGTCAATAACTGAGAGATGTGATGTCTATCTACATGACAAAATGCTATACATACGCCAAAATGTGATGTCATAGCAAAGAGATGGTGGACGTTGTCAATACATGGTGTGAGACACAGAGTATTTCTAGTGATGTTGCATGTATAGGGTATATATTGCCCTGCGATACTGTATGTCGTTTCATAGATTAGAGGATTGTACAATCATAAGTGCAGTAGTAGTGAAGAACGCAATGATAGAGTGATGTTATAGAGTGCAACAATGTCTACACGCTATAGGTAGTAATGTCACATCAAAGTGCGTGTGGATATCAGTGAGAGGTTTGTGATGCAAAGATACAGTTGGTGTGCAGTCCCCCGTATAGCTGGTGAGACGTCATATCATGAAGTGGAATGTGACATCATAATGTACTGTGGTTTGCTTTAAAAAGAGGATGAATGCCATCTTACAGTGCAAATGATTATCATACATGAGTGCCAAGTGGATGGTCAGAACACAGAGGGACTTTGAATGGTTATACAGAGTGGTTGTGGTGTCCATAAATAATGTGGATAGGCTGTCACACATATACTGGATGTGATATCATATATAGTATTGTTTATGTATATTATTGATAGACTGTCTGATGACACAGATCCATGATTTAGGTCACATATAGTGAGACGTATGTCATAATAAAGTGGTTGAAGTGTCGTAAAGATGATTTTTGGATAGTCATAGTGTTTACATGATTATTTCATACATATGCAGTGGAGTGATGTCATACATACACTGGGTTTGATAAAATTGATGCATGTGTTCAGTAGTGATACATGATTAAAGCGGTAGTGATATCATTATGTGTGCTGGGTGGTGAAGGACACAACGATTTTGTTCTGTTACATCATAACACACTGAGTTGTGATCCACTGAGCTTATGATGTTCAATAAAGTGAATGGGATTCAAGATAGATCATTGTAGCTCATAACACTGTGTGTAAATGATGCACAATCAGTCAAAGATTCATATCTTACACGAATTGACTTTTGATTCAGAATCACTGCATTGATCAGACATTCTGAATAGAGTTGTCATAGATTAAAAGTCATGTGATGTCACTTATATAGTGAATGTCGATATCATACACATAGATTAAATGTCATATCGTACACAATGCGTGTGATGTCATGAATACACTGCATGTGATGTCATAAATACTGAGGATTGTTGTCATGAGAGTTGGATATATGATAGTCATAGAGTGTATGCATCTGATGGCATACATATGCCACCTGTGATCTCCTACAAAAGTTGGTGTGATGGCGTCGACAAAGTGGTTTTGTGATGACATATACAGTGGGATGTGATGGCAGTTAGACGGGTTTCAAGACAGACATAGAGCTTGTGTTAGTCATACACACAGTGTCGGGTGAGAACGTATATAGTGGATATGATGTCCTAAATCGATAGTATGTGCCATGACATGGATACAGTGTGTATGTTCCCACTCATATACCAAGTGCGGATGTTATTTTACTGAGTATGGTGTCTAAAGCATAGTAGGTGTCTTGTCATAATTACAGTGGCTGTGATGTCACAATAGAGTTTGTATGTGATGTCCTATAGAGCGGGTGTGTGTCATGAATCGAGTGGGTGTTGCCATGAATACAGTCCTTTGATGTCAGAAAGAGACGGGTTTATGTCACAAATTAATCATAGGATGGGTCATACGTATAGTGGGATATGATATCACACATAATGCCTGGTGTGGTAATAATCAATATACTCAGTAATGACCCAGGTACAGTGGATGCGATGTCAGATATAGTGGGTTGATGACATGACAACAGTGTGGTGTGATGTTCATAGGGAGTGTGTGTGATATCATACAGAGTGGATGTGATGTCCTATGTAAGTTTCTTAAGATGTCATAGATATTGTGGCTGTGATACATCATATACATGGGTGTTATATGATCGATAATCTGTTGTGATGATGACAAGGAATAGTGGATGTCTGTCAGATATAAAGGGTGTGATAGTGAGATAAAGAAATTTGAATGTCATGAATAGAGTCACTTTGAATGTCACCCAGCCGTGGGTGTGATGTCGTATATACTGCATAAGTGTTTCTATACATATAGTATGTGTGGTGACCTGCATACAGTGTGTGGTATATCATTGATAGAATGGGAGTTATCACACTGATACAGATTATGGAAGTTATGGGCTGTCAGATAGAGTGGTTGTAATGTCTTAACACGGTGTGTTTCATGTCAAATATAGTGATATGAAATTCAGAACCATAGTGGATGTGATGTACACTAGATGGAGTGGCTGTGATGTCACAGTATAGGGGGGATGAATGTATAAACCGTGGATGTGATGTCATATAGGGGGGATCTGAGGTCATGAATGCAGTGTCTGTGATGTCATAAATACTGATCATTGATGTCATAAAGTGTGAATGTGGTGTCATGTAGAATGTGTATGATGTCATAAGTGTGGCCTGTCATAGCTTACATACTTGTGATGTCATCGACACAGAGGTACATCGATACACATGTTTACACGTGTACACATTATGTGATGGCACAAATACAGTTGCAGTGATGTCAAATAAGTGGGTGAGATATCAGGTATAGACTATGCATTTTCTTGAAAGCAGTAATGTGTGATATCATAAATATTTGATATGATGTCATAAATATACTAGCTGTGATGTCATACATATAGGGCTAGTGATGTCATAAAGAGTTTATATCATATCATTCATCCTGAATATGCTGTCATACACAGAGTTTGTGGTGTGATATCGTCCAGATAGTGGGTGTGGTATAATTAATACACTGGTTTGAGAAACACAATACAGTGGATGTAGTCCTCAAGATACAGTGGTGAGATGGGGGAGAGAGATAACGTTTTGTTTTGTCATGTGTTTGATGCTCACATCTATAGTGTCCCTGTGATGCCAACGAATGCTAATGAGGTAATGCGACGACTACAATGTGTGAGGTCATAAAGAGTGGATGCACGCATTAAGTATATGCGAAACATATCATACTAATAAAATGGGTGTGAAGTCATTGCGTACAGTTGGTGTGAGATCATCATTAGAGTGGTTGTGATGACACAGATACAGTGGATGCAATGTCAGATATATTTGGGTGATGTCATGAGATATTAATGGCGGTTTTGTCATGTCATTAAAATGTGGATGTGATGCGCTTAAACAGTGTTTATGATGGGGGGGGATGCAAACATTGGTGTGATCGTCATACATTACAAGGGTGTTGACAAGTTGAATAAGAGGTGGGTGTGAAAGACTCAGGATAGAGTGGTTGTGACCGTAACAAATCTAATTGAACTAATGATACTTGTCTTACAATTGTTGTGTATGTCATACATTACATAGCGGGATGAGATCTCATAGATACACTTGTTGTCGCAGAAATCATGCAAAACAGTGGATGTGGATGACAGGTGACACTTTGGATATGATGTTCAAATATACTGTGTGTGATGCCTTAGTCATGGATGGTTTGATGTCATAACGTGAGGATGTGATGACTTCTACAAAGTGCACAAAATGCGTATACACATTCGCAGAATGTGAATTGACCTTCATACAAAGAGTAGTGTGTGTACGTTGTCAATACAGTGGGTGGGGTGATGGACTACAGGAAGTATTTGCTGTGATGTCGCATGTATAGGGTATATTTACTGCCCTGCGTACTGGATGTGGTTTTCATATATAGGGTTCTGTGACATCATAAGTGCAGAGGGTGAAGACTTAAGGGAGTAGATGTTGATGTATACATGAGTGCAACTGATGTTCACACGTATAAATGGGGGTGATGTCACATCAAAAGTGCGTGTGATATCAGTGGAGAGGTTTTTGATGGCAAAATACAGGGGTGTGCTGTGTATAGTGGGTGAGACGTATGTCTGATGGTGTGACCATCATAAATACTGTGGTTTTGCTGTGTTAATAAGAGGATGAGATGCCACTAACAGTGCAAAATGTATATCATACATATGCCAAGTTGTGGTGTCAGAAACACAGAGGGACTTGATGTTCTACAGGTGAAGTGTAAAAAATGGATTTGTTCATAGGTGTTCATATGATTTTTACATTAGTGGAGGGAGTCATACATAACGGGTTTTAAAAATTTTTGGGATTTGCAAGGGGGATACAGATACAGTCGGTGTGATATCAATTGGTGTCTGTGAAGGACAAACGGGTTTTGTCTCATAACCTGTTGTGATGCCATATCAATGAAAAGTTATAAACGTAGATGTGTGTGTCATAGATGGTCTTGTTGATTCACTTATATAGTGAATGTGATATCATACACGTAGATGAATGTCATATCGTCACAAGGTGTGATGTCTGAATACACTGCATGTGGATTTTTAAAATACTGAGGTTTTTGTCAGAGAGTGTGGATATAAAGTTGTGTTGGTTTTGATGGCATATAATCCACCGTGAAAATCCAATAGTTTGGTGTGATGGCCCCAAAAAAGTGGGGGGTGAGACTATAAGTGGAGTGATGGCAGTTAGAAGGGTTTCTAGACAGACATAGGCTTGTGAGTATCCCCACAGTGTGGTGAGAAAGTATATGTGGGTTTTGATGTCCTAAAAGTAGTAGTTTTCCATTGGGGCGTGGGATTGTACCCCTCAATCAAAATGGATGTTATTTTTATGATATGGGGGTCTAAAACATAGTAGGTGTTTGTCTAATTCAGTGGGGTGTGATGTCCCATCAGGTATGTGAGTCTTATAGGCGGGTTGGTGTCATGAAACGGGGGTGTTTTGCCATGAATACAGTCCTTTAGTCAGAAAGAGTGGGGGTTTTTGTACAAATTAATCTGATGTCATACTATGTGGGTTTGTATCACACATAAAGGGTGGTGTTTAATCTATACTTAGTAAGGGCCCCGGTAATGGATGCGATGTCAGATATAGTGGGGTTTTATACATGACAAAGGTGTGTGAGTCATACATGGTGTGATATCTCAGAGGGATGTGATGTCCCATGTAGTTACAGCCCTAAAATTGTGGGTGGATATACATATACAGTGGGTGTTATAGATCGATAATCTGTGTGTAGACACAGGAAGAGTGGATGTGCCTTCAGATATAAAGGGTGTGAGTGAATAAAGAAAATTTGATGTCTGAAAAAAGGGCACTTTATGTCCCCGCGTGGGGGTGTGTGTATATACTGCATATTTCTATTTTCATATAGTATGTGTGGGACCTCATACAGTTGTGGATATCATTGATTGAAAGGGAGTTATCACATGATACAGATTTTGAAGTTTGGGTCAGATAGAGGTTTTTTTGCTTAACACGGTTGTTTTCATGTCAATATAGTGGATTGAAATTTAAACCATTTGTGGTTTTGAGGGACAGATGGTGGCTGTGTGTACTATAGGGGGAGAGATGGTAAAACCCTGGGTGTATGTCATAAGGGGATTCTGATTCATGAATGCCCGTGTCTGGATGTCATAAATATGATCTTGATTCATAAAGTGTGAAAGTGGTGTCATGAGAAAGGTATGTGTCTAAGTGTGCCGTGCAAGTTTAATACTTGGAGTATGCACAGAAGTAATCGTACACATTTTACCGTGTACACATTAGTTATGGCACAAATACAGGCAGTGAAGTCAAATTTTGGGTGAGTTTCGGTTAGACGTGCATTTTTTTGAAAGGTAGTGTATATATAAATTTGATAAGTCATAAACATACTTGCTGTGGTCATCATTAGGGCGTGAGTCAAAAGGTTTTTTTCTTCATTTCCTGAATTGTTTATCACAGGTGTGTGTGAATTTTTCGAGAGGGGTGTGGTATAAATTTTACCTGTTTTGAGAACAAGAAATGGATGTATTTCAGAACAATGGGTGAGATGGCAGAAAAAATGTTTGTTTGCAGTGTGTGATTTATCTATAGTGCGTAATGCCCCAAGTGCAATGGGGTAAAGCGATGATCCAAAGGTGTGAGGTCTAAAATTTGGGTGCGAGTTTTGTAGAGGGTAAGATACATAAATAAAATGGTGTGATGTCTGCGTACAGTTGGGGTGAGATCTCATTAGAGTGGTTTTTGGGTACACGATACGGGGGTGCAATGTCAGATATTTTGGAGGATGTCTAGACAGTGCTGCATGTCCTAAAAATTGGTTCATGTCATAAAATGTGGTTGATCCTTAAACAGTGTTTATGTTGGTATCAAAATTGGGGTGATGTATACATACAAAGGGTGTGACAAGAGAAAAAGGGGTGTGAGACACAGATAGAGTGGGTTTTGGGGAACAAAACTATTGAATATGTATTGTTTTAAGGGGTGTGATGTATCATTAAGCGGGAGATTCAAGAACATGGGTTTGGGTACATCAAAAAAGTGGATGTGATGACAGAGACCTGGGTTATGATGTCAAATATCTGGTTGATGCCTTAGTTGGGGTTTGATGTCTAAGGGGGATGTGTGCTCTACATGCAAAAAAGCTATACTACGCAGAATGTGAGTCATACAAAGAGTAGGTGCGAAGTTGTAATACATGGGGGTGATGAAAGAGTTTTGCTGTGATGTCGCTGTATAGGGTATTCTGCCCGCGTACTGGGTGGGTTTCATATAAGAGGGTTTTTGCATCTAAGTGCAGTAGGGGGAAGACTTTTAAGGGGGTAGATGTGATGTTATAGGTGCAACGATGTACAGTAAGTGGGGGTGATGTCACTCAATGTGGGGTGATATCAGTGGGAGGTTGTGTGGCCCAAAAAAAGGGTTGCGCCGTATGTGGGGGAGAGTCATTTCTGCGTGGGTGTGCATCAAAAATACTGTGGGTTTTCTGTTATAAAGGGATAGATGCAAATTTCGTGCAAAGATATCATACATATGCCAAGTGGGTGTCAGAACCAGGGGGACTTATGGTTTTACGAGTGGTTGTGGTTATAAATAAAATGGATAGGAGTCACAGTAAAGGATGTGATATATAAATTTTTTTTTGTTTATTCTTGATAACGGTCGATGACAAGACCAGTTGATGTGAGGGCGATAAGTGGAGTGTGTCAAAAAAAAGTGGTGGAAGTCTAAAGAGTGGGTTTTATGTCATAGTGTTTTCATAGATTTTCATACATAAAGTGGAGGTGGTCATACATACACTGGGGTTTTATAAAATTGATGCATTTGCAGTGAGTACGATACAGTCGGTGTATACAGATATGGGGGTCTGTGAAGGACACAACGGGTTTTGTTTAAACATGGTGTGGTGCCATATCAAGTGATAAGTCAAAAATAGAGTGTGTGATTCATAGTAGGTCATTTATGATGTCACTTTTTAGTGAATGTGATAATACACGTAGATGAAATGTCATATCGTACACAAATGCGTTTTTGATTCATGAATACACTGCATGTGATTTAAAAATGAGGATTGTTGTCAGAGGTGTGGGTTAATGTCATGGTGTGGTTGATGGGGATAATATCCCCGTTTCTCCACATATTGGTGTGATGGCATCAAAAAATGGGTGTGATGACATTAAAAGTGGTATGTGATGGCGTTAGAACGGGTTTCTAGACAGCATAGGCTTGTGTAGTCATGCACACAGTGGGGGAGAACGTATAAGTTTATGATGTCCAAAAAGTAGTTTTGCCTGACAGGGATACGTGGTATTGTACCCCTCATTACCAATGAGATGTTTTTTTACTGAATATGGGGTCTAAAGCTTTAAAAGGGGTCTTGTCATAATTACAGGGGCTGTGTGCACCAGTACATGTATGTGTGTCTTTTGAGCGGGTGTGGTGCATGAATCGAGTGGGTTATTTCCCCTGAATACAGTCTTTGTGTCGAAAGAGTGGGTTTATTCCAAATTAATCATAGCATGTCTACGTATAGGGTTTGAAACACACATAAAGGGTGGGTATAATCAAATTTTCTTAGTAATGACCCCGGTAAGTGGATGCGATGTAGATTAGTGGGGTTTATGACATGAAACAGGTGTTGGGTGTCATAAGTGGTTGGGGATATCATCAGAGTGGGGTGATGTCCCTTTTAGTTCACAGCCCTAGATATTTGGCTGTGATATTTCATATACAGTGGGTGTTTATGACGAAAATCTGTGTGTGAGAACAGGAAGAGTGGGTGTGCTTCCCGATAAAAAAGGGTGTGAGTGAGATAAAGAAAAAATTTATGTCATGAATAGAGTCACTTGATGTCACCCAGCGTGGGTGTGATGTCGTATATACTGCTAGTGTTCTATACATTAAATATTTGTGGTGACTGCATACAGTGTGTGGTATATCATTGATAGAATGGGGTTATCACACTGATACAGATTATGGAGTTATGGGGGTCGAAGAGGTTTTTATTGCTTTAAAACCGGGGTGTTTTGTCAAAAAAAGTGGATTGAAATTCAAAAACCCTAGGGATGTGATGGTAAGAGGATGGCTTGATGTCACGGGTTTGGGCATGAGTGGTATAAACCGTGGAGTGATGCATATAGAGGGGTTTGATGTAAAAAATCGTGTCTGTGATTCATAAAAACTGTCATTGATGTCATAAAGTGTGAATGTGGTTTATGTAGAATTTGGTAGATTTAAGTGGCCGTGCCCTAGCCCTTTCTACTTGGTTCACGACACAGAGTATACGTACACATGTTTACACGGGGACACATTGGTGATGGACAAATCGTGCAGTGAATCCTATATTGGGTGGATATCAGTATGACGATGCATTTTTTGAAAGATATGTGTTATATAAAATTTGATATGATGTCATAAACATACTAGCTGTGAGCATCATAAGGGGGTGTGTGTCTTTAAGAGTTTTGTCATATCTTACCCGATTGCTGTCATACACAGAGGTGTTGATATCTCCAGAGAGTGGGTGTGGTATAATTTTAACACTTGTTTGAGAACACGATAAGGATGTATTTTTTTAAAACAATGGGGGATGGCAGATATTGTTTGTTGTCATGTGTGTGATCTCCTATAGTGTCTGTAATGCCACAATGCAATGGAGGTAATGCGATGAAAAATGGTTGAGGTTAAAGTGGGTGCGACGTTATGTAGAGGCGTAAGATATCATACTAAAATGGTGTGATTATGGTAAGTTGGGTGAGATCACATTAGGTGGTTTGATGCCAGATACAGGGATCAAAAGTTTGATATATTTGGGGTGATGTCATGGTCAGTGCAAGCGAGTCATATAAATGTGTGCTTCTAAAATGTGGATGTGGCCTTTTTAAAAAGGTTTTGATGGTATGCAAACTTGGTGTGTGTATACTTCAAAAGGGGGGACAAGATGAAAGGTGGGTGTGGACAAGATAGGTGGTTTTGGGCGTAAAAAAATCTATTTAATATGTATTGTATACATGGATGTGATTCATCATATAGCGGATGAGATTCATAGATCATGGGTTTTGATATCATCAAAAAAGGGATTGAGACAGAGAACTGTGGTATGTGTCAATATCTGGTGTGATCCTTTATGGGGGTTTGTTTCATAAGTGAGGATGTAGTCTTTTACAATGCAAAAAAGCTATCATAGCGAAGTATGTATACAAAGAGTGGTGCGAAATTTCAATACATGGGGGGTGTGACAAAAAAGTATTTTCTGGGGATGTCGCATGTATAGGGTATTACTGCCCCCCCCCGGGACTGGATGTGGTTTTATATAGAGTTGTGAATCATAAGTGCAGAGGGGGAAGACTTTAAAGTAGATTTTATGTTATAGGGCACTGATGTCCACGATAGGGGGTTGATGTCACATCAATGTCGTGGGTTTCATGGGGGAGGTTTGATGGCAAAGATACAGGGGGTGTGCTTCCCCTTAGTGGGGAGACGTCTGTCTGACGTGGGTGCATCATAAAACTGTGGTTTGTTATAAAAAGGATGAGAGCCATTACAGTGCAAATGAACATACATATGCCCGTGTGGGTCAGAAACACGAGGGTTTTATGTTTTACAGAGTGGGTTGTGGGGTCATAAATAAAGTGGATAGGATGTCCGTTATGGGTGTATATCATAATTTTTTTTTGATATCGTTTATGAGGGTCTGATGACACAGATCCTTTATGTGAGGGCAGATATAGTGGAACTGTGAATGTCCATAAATAAAGTGTGTAAGTCGTAAAGAGGTGGATTTGAATGTCATAGGTGTTACTATGAGATCATACATATAGTAGTTGATTCATACACACAACTGGTTTTGATAAAATTGATGCATTTGCAGTGATGATTACAGATTACTGTCAGTGTGATAAAACAGATATGGTGTCTGTGAAGGACACGAACGTGTTCTGTACACATAACCCATGTGTGTGATGACATAGCAAGTTAGATTTGTTCGATAAAGGTAGAGTGATGGTGATGTAATAGATAGAAAATCAATTGTATTATGTCACTTAATATAGTGAGATTGATATAATCCAGCAGTAAGACTGAAATGGTCATATCGTACACAATGTGTGTGATGGCATGAATACACTGCAATGTGAAGTCATAAATACTGAGGATTGTTTGTCATAGAGTGTGGATATGAAGTCATGTAGTAGTGCATCTGATGGCCATACATTAAGTCACCTGTGATACTCCTACATAGTGGTGTGATGGCAACGAACAAAGTGGGTGTGATGAAATATACAGTGGTATGTGATGGCAAGTTAAAACGGGTTTCAAGACAGACATAGAGCTTGTTTAGTCATACAAACAGTGTGGGTGAGAACGTATTTATTGTGGATATTGTATGTTCCTAAACGTAGTATGTGCCATTGAAATGGGGGATACAGTTGTAGGGGTTTTGGGTTCTCACTTAATATACCAAGTGAGAATGTTATTTACACTGAGAATAAGGAGTGTCATAAAAGCATAGTAGGGAGTCTTGTCATAAATACAGTGGCTGTGATGTCACAAATTTACAGTGTGATGTGATGTCCTATTAGAGCGGGGTGTGGTGTCATGAATCGCGTGGGAGATGTTGCCATGACCTACAGGCCTTTGATGTCAGAAGAGTGTGGGTGTTATGTTCCACAAGATTAATCAATAGGATGTCAGACTGGTATACGATGGGTTTGGACAACATATCACACATAAACCTCGTGTGGTATAATCAATATAATCCACGTAATGACCCAGGTACAGAAGATGGATCGATGTCAGATATATATGGGTTTGATGACATGACAACAGTGTGTGTGATGTCATACCAGTGGTGTGATATCATACAGAGTGGATGTGATGTCCTATGTAGTTCACAGATAGTCATAGATATTGTGGCTGTGATATTATATATACATTGGGTGTTATATGATCGATAATCTGTGTGTGATGACACAGGAATAGTGGATGTGCTGTCAGATATAAAGGGTGGTGATGTGAGATAAAGAAAATTGATGACATGAATAGAGTCACTTGATGTCACCCAGTGTGGGTGTGATGTCGTATATACTGCATAGTGTTCTATACATATAGTATGTGTGGTGACCCTGCATACAGTGTGTGGTATATCATTGATAGAATGGGAGTTATCACACACTGATACAGATTATGGAAGTTATGCTGTCAGATAGAGTGTTGTATTGTCTTACAAACACGGTGTGTTTCATGTCAAATATAGTGGATATGAATTCAGAACCATAGTGGATGTGAATGGTACAGATGGAGTGGCTGTGATGTCACAGGTATATATTGAAAGTTAATAAATGAGAATGGTATACAACCGTGGATGTGATGTCATAAACCGCAGGGGATCTGATGTCATGAATGCAGTGTCTGTTGATGTCATAAATACTGATCATTGATGTCATAAAGTGTGAATGTGGTGTCATGTAGAATGTGTATGATGTCATAAGTGTGCCGTGTCATAAATAGCTTAACATACTTGTGGATGTCATCGACACAGAGTACATCGATACACATTTTACACGTGTACACATTAGTGTGATGGCACAAATACAGTGGCAGTGATGTCAAAAATATAGTGGGTGAGATATCAGGTATAGACGATGCATTTCTTGAAAGCAGTATGTGTGATATCATAAATATTTGATATGATGTCATAAATATACTAGCTGTGATGTCATACATATAGGGCTGTGATGTCATAAAGTTTATGTCATATCATTCATCCTGAATATGCTGTCATACACAGAGTGTGTGTGATATCGTCCAGAGAGTGGGTGTGGTATAATTGAATTACACTGGTTTGAGAACACAGATACAGTGGATGTAGTCTCAGATACAATGGGTGAGATGGCAGATATAACGTTTGTGTTGTCATGTGTGTGATCTCATCTATAGTGTCTGTGATGCCACGAATGCAATGGAGGTAATGCGATGACTACAATGGTGTGAGGTCATAAAGAGTGGATGCGACGTTATGTATAGTGCGTAAGATATCATACATAAAAATGGGTGTGATGTCATGCGTACAGTTGGTGTGAGATCATCATTAGAGTGGTTGTGATGACACAGATACAGTGGATGCAATGTCAGATATATTTTAGAGTGATGTCATGAGTACAGTGCATGCGATGTCATAAATAATGTGTAGTGTGTCATGTCATAAAATGTGGATGTGATGCCTTAAACAGTGTTTTATGATGGTACGCAAACATTGGTGTGATGTCATACATACAAAGGTGTGATAAGATGAAAGAGTGGGTGTGAGACACAGATACAGTGGTGTGACGTAACAAAACTATTGAATATGTATTGTATACAATGGATATGATGTCATCATATATAGCGGATGAGATCTCATAGATACACTTGTTGTGATATCATCAAAACAGTGGATGTTGATGACAGAGATACTGTGGATATGATGTCAAATATATACTGTGTGTGATGCCTTAGAAATGGTGGTTTGATGTCATAACGTGAGGATATGATGTCTTCTACAGTGCAAAATGCTATACATACGCAGAATGTGATGTCATACAAAGAGTAGGTGCGACGTTGTCAATACAGTGGGTGTGATGACACAGAGTATTTGCTGTGATGTCGCATGTATAGGGTATATATTGCCCTGCGTACTGGATGTGGTTTCATATATAGAGGTTGTGACGTCATAAGTGCAGTAGTGTGAAGACTTCAGGAGTAGATGTGATGTTATAGAGTGCAACTGATGTCACACGTATAGTGGGTGTGATGTCACATCAAAGTGCGTGTGATATCAGTGGAGAGGTTGTGATGGCAAAGATACAGTGGGTGTGCTGTCCCGTGTAGTGGGTGAGACGTCAGTTTTGAAGTGGATGTGACATCATAAATACTGTGGTTTGCTGTTATAAAGAGGATGAGATGCCATCTACAGTGCAAATGATATCATACATTTGCCAAGTGTGGTGTCAGAAACATAGAGGGTTTTGATGTTATACAGAGTGGTTGTGGTGTCATAAATAAAGTGGATAGAATGTCACACGTATACTGGATGTGATATCATATATATATTGTTTGTGATATCACTGATAGACTGGGTCTGATGACACAGATCCAGTTGATGTGAGGTTAGATATAGTGGACGTAATGTCATAAATAAAGTGGTGTGATGTCGTAAAGAGTGGATTTGATGTCATAGGTGTTACATATGATTTCATACATATAGTGGAAGTGATGTCATACATACACTGGGTTTGATAAAATTGATGCATTTGCAGTGATGATACAGATACTGTCAGTGTGATAACAGATATGGTGTCTGTGAAGGACACAACGGTTCTGTTCTCATAACACTGTGTGTGATGCCATATCAAGTAGATAAGTTCATAAAGGTAGAGTGTGTGATGTCATAGATAGAGTCATTGTATGATGTCACTTATATAGTGAATATGATATCATACACAGTAGATGAAATGTCATATCGTACACAATGCATGTGATGTCATGAATACACTGCATGTGATGTAATAAATACTGAGGATTGTTGTCATAGAGTGTGGATATGATGTCATGTGTAGTGCATCTGATGGCAATACATATGCCACCTGTGATCTCATACATAGTTGGTGTGATGGCGTCGACAAAGTGGGTGTGATGACATATACAGTGGATGTGATTGCAGTTAGAACGGGTTTCAAGACAGACATAGAGCTTGTGTAGTCATACACACAGTGTGGGTGAGAACGTATATAGAGGATATGATGTCCTAAACGTAGTATGTGCCATGACATGGGATACAGTGGTAGTGTTCCCACTCATATAAAAAGTGAGATGTTATTTTTACTGAGTATGGTGTCTAAAGCATAGTAGGTGTCTTGTCATAATGACAGTGGCTGTGACGTCACAAGTACAGTGTATGTGATGTCCTATACAGCGGGTGTGGTGTCATGAATCGAGTCGGTGTGTTGCCCTGAATACAGGCTTGTGATGTCAGAAAGAGTGGATGTTATGTCACAAATTAATCATAGGATGTATCATACGTATTGTGGGTTTGATATCACACATAATGCTGGTGTGGTATAATCAATATACTCAGTAATGACCCAGGTACTGTGGATGCGATGTCAGATATACTGGGTTGATGACATGACAACAGTGGGTGTGATGTCATAGAGTGGTGTGATATCATACAGAGTGTATGTGATCTCATATGTAGTTCATAAGATGTCATAGACATTGTGGCTGTGGTATCATACATACAATGGGGGTTATATGATCAATAATCTCTGTGTGATTACACAGGTACATTGGATGTGCTGTCAGATATAAAGGGTGTGATGTGAGATAAAGCAGACTTGATGTCATTAATAGAGTGATTTGATATCATACAGCGTAGGTGTGATGTCGTATATCGTGCATATTGTTCCATACATATAGTATGTGTGATGTCCTACAAACAGTGTGTGTCATATCATCGATAGAGTCTGTGTGATCACACAGATACAGATATTCAGGTTGTGATGTCAGATCGAGAGGTTGTATTGTCTTAACACGGTGTGTTTCATGTCAAATATAGTGGATATGAATTCAGAACCATCGTGGATGTGATGGTACAGATTGAGTGGCTGAGATGTCACAGGTATAGGGGATGAGATGTCATAAACCGTGGATGTGATGTCATATAGAGGGGTTCTGATGTCATGAGTGCAGTGTTTTTGATGTCATAAATACTGGTCATTGATGTCATAAAGTGTGAATGTGATGTCATATAGAATGTGTATGATGTCGTATGTGTGCCGTGTCATGACTTACTTGTGATGTCATCGACACAGAGGTACATCGATACACATGTGTTTGTCATCTGTATGATGGCAGAAATACAGTGGCAGTGATGTCAAGTATAGTGGGTGAGATGTCAGGTATAGACGTTGAATTGTTATGAAAGCAGTATGTGTGATATCATATATATAGTATGTGATGTCATAAATATACTAGGTCTGATGTCATACCAATAGGGCTGTTATGTCATAAAGGGTTTATGCCATGTCATTCACCCTGAATACGGTGTCATACATAGAGGCTGTGTGACATCGTCCAGAGAGTGGGTGTGGTTTAACTGATACACTGTGTTTGAGGACACAGATACAGTGGATGTAGTCTCAGATACAATGGGAGAGATGGCAGATATAACGTTTGTTTTGTCATGTGTGTGATCTCATATATAGTGTCTGTGATGCCACGAATGCAATGGAGAAAATGCGATGAGTGCCATGGTGTGAAGTCATAAAGAGTGGATGCGATGTTTTGTAGTGGCTAAGATGTCATACATAACATGTAAGGAGCCTCGACTTGCTTGATGGATCTCGAGACAGTCCCCAAAAACACTGTCACATGTCTAGATGTACCATGAGATCATACCAGCAACGAGAAGTAGCTCCATGTAGCCAAAACCAACTTGAGATGAGGCCGGATTCCCCTGCACTGCATGCAGAGCAATTCTGTGAGCCCCATGAAACAAGTCAGGAGTCTCGACTTGCTTGATGGATCACGAGACAATCTGCAAGAACACTGTCACAAGTAGAGAGGGAGCCTGAGGTCACACCAGCATCGCGAATGAGCTCCAAGTACCCCAAATCAACTCGAGATGAGGCCCGCTTCCCCTGCATTCACTTCAGAGCCATTCCCCATTCCCCATCAAACACGACCCGTGGCTTGACTTCCTTTAGGCAACTCCAGAGGTTCCCCGAGAACAACGTGCCAAGTCTAGAGGAATACCATGTTCAGCAGAGCTACTCAAGTAATGCTCCGTGTACGCCAAATTGCCTCGAGATGAGAGCTGATTCCCTGGCTTAGACTCAAGACGTAGGCCAACTTTCCACAAGCCCCTCATGAGGAGGCTTCTCTCAGCAGTAGGTATGAGTGAGGGCCCTGAGTTTGCTGCCTCAAGTGGCATATACACCAACAAGCCCTGACTCAAAAGGAGGCCGGGTT